>JAIUND010000774.1:0-53236 GCA_034699125.1 Gisinianus flammeolus
ACATGTACTTTGACTGTCATAACTCGTGCTGCTTACAACGATATGTCCCATCACCACAGCTCCAATGTAAAGTGGCCAAAAGTCTAGCCATTTCCCTCCTACAGCGGCAGTAGCCAGACCGCTATCTGTTATATTCTGAATCGTGTCATCTGATTCTGGAATTATTGGATTACTGATTCCATGAATCGAATTTGACCATTATAGTGAGGTTAAATAGAAAGGTCGAAATGCAACTAAAGTAGTTTATTTAATATTTAAATACAATGCTCAAGCAACCAAATAATAGGGAGTTGACAGAGGCGGAACTGATTTCAGTTTATTATCTGAATTTTGATAGTTCTTCAGAAAATCATTCACCAGATCGACGTGTTCCGTTCAGGCAAGAATCTATTTCGCGTATTAATAGAATTGAAATTCGTAAGTAATTAATTATATTTAATAATAATCGTATTTTGTAAACAAACGAAACGGATTTGATGGGGGAAAAATAATATTTCTGTAGAGTTACCAGGTTTAGGTGTGTGCTATAAATTATACTTATTGTTGACAAAAACTGCTCTACGTACATTGTGCTTATTGAATCAGTCTGATTCTCTGTCCGACTGAATTGAATATTTATAGTTAGCAGAATTTAATATGCTTATAATTACATATATACCTTATGACTTCGAATTATAATTGTGTTCAATGTAATAATCATTGTATTCTAAATTCATATTTTTAGCTCATGATACAGACTACAGTTTTTTTGCACCAAATAACGACAGTATATTCGATATTTTGGAACCTGTTCGGACAATTCAGTGTTCAGAGGATATCAATAAGGAAGAAGAGTATTGTTCTAAGACGCAAGAATCATCATACGATCGTCTTGGTATACCAGCATCAAATATTACCGGCAACAACAGCGTACTTTTCGGCAGCCAAAAGGCTGCTGAAAGTGTTCTTGAAGATATTACGCTTTATTTGCAAAATTATCATGTAAGTAGATATTCTGCTACAGTTTTCCAATGATAATTTAATAATGTCGTGTGATTTTAAAAATAAAAATAATTAAAATGATAAATTTGTATTCCAGACGGACGTCTTTAATAAAGCAGCCGGTTCAGTAGATATTAAAGGAGATGAAATGGGCGGCTCCATACAAAGAGAAAGATACCAAGTAACCCCTTCTTCAAAATTTCAAAACGAAGGAAAAGATTTAAGTCCAGAAACATTGGCTAGGTTAGAAGAAATTAAAGTTTGGGCAAGTGAATTCTACGTAAGTTGTTTCTTCATATATAAATAGTATTTATTAAATACTATTTTTCAATGAGTACAGTCAACAATTGCACATTTTGTCAGCTATTACCTTAAGTTCCTACAATTTAACGTCCTACATTCAACTTTATTGAAGTGTTAGAAAAACAGTTGATGCATAGATCAATAAACTATTGTTGCACATATATATGAGAAGGATATTGTTTCAATTCATACAATTTTTTCATTTTCAGAGCAAAATTCCTAAACGAATAACTGGAAAAATGAGAGAATGGCATCCAACAGTGTCTCTTTCTTACCATAATGATTGTGAAGTTGTCGAGTGTCAGCATGCAAGAAATGATACAAGCTCAGATGAAACTATCGACAGTCCAATTCAGGAAAATGACAAAATGGTTACCGTTATGGCTGAATCCAAAAATGAATGTGTGAGTTTTACATTAAAAGTGTTATCTTAAGACTAAGTTCGTGTACATTCATTGTACTGTTGTATAGCTTTATTTATTATGTTCTTCGAAATAACTCGGATTCTGAATAATGACATCTACAATATGTTCCCTTTCAGGCCAAAGATTTAAATTCTACAGAAGCATTGGGGAAAGACTTAATAGAACCCTCACCGCCTCCTCCTAGTACAATTAACTGGTGTCCGGTTGAAAAGCTTGGGACTCCGATTCATTTTAATCCAAGAAGACGTCTAATTAAAGTGAAAATTATAAAGAAACCGAAACCCCAGTTTAAATTACTTTGACAAATCTTCCCTAATTAGTTTTGTGTGTTGCCACACATCAGTCAAATTAGCCTTTGGATATTTATTATTATTTCATACTTTCTTTTAGCCAATAACTTACAATAAGAGTTGTTTATCAAAGAAAATATTGTTGGGAGATGATTTTTAAAATTTCCAAATTATTTACATTTGGCATATGTTATCTGAAATGAATTGTTGGTTATTATATATTGTTAGTTGGTCGTAGCAGTACTGAAATGTTGTTTTACTACGGCAGTTTTTAACTTTTTTAGTAGTTACCGAACAGTTTTAAATTTCAGAATTCGTGTAATAGTTTTGTTTTAACTTTTAGATAGGATACTATCTTAATCCTGTAGGTATTAACTATTTTAACTATTGTCTGTAGTTTGTCTAATTGATAATTTAATTTAATGTCATTCTGTTTTTAAGCATATGGAAATGAGTTTGTACTATATGTACTATTTTAAAATAAAAATGCCATGCTAATTTTATTTGATTTTATGCTTTGTAATATTTAATACAATGTTTCATGAACGTTTAACTAAATAGTATTTCATCTTTTGCTTTGCATGTATTCTTTTTAGTTAAGTAATGACTTGAGGTTGCATTTCAGCCAGGTCATTTGAATCTATACTCTTCGTGCACGAAACTAAATGAAACTATATACAGCAGTTTCCAAACACACAAGTTCTCGAAGAAAGTAAAAGTATAATCCTGCATCCACTGTCGCATTATGTATTTATTATTCTTTCCTCAACTTGATTCTCTTCCTAGATTTTTTCCAGACCATTCAGACAATAGCTTTCATTCATATTTCAATTCAGCTGTTCATAGCCAGACGAGACTTTACTTCTTGCTTAATGGCCAAATTGGGGATCTTACCTATATAGCCGGCTATCTACATTCCCCTTCCATCTCAATCTAAGCTTCAACGTTATTTGATTTGATATTTCCTCGTACACACGCAGAATATATTTCGGTTTTCGTCGTGGAAAGCTTTTCTACATTAAACAGTTTTTTCTTCCTTCCAGTTTTGGCTTCTTCTATTTATTTTTTTATTTTATTTTTCTTTGCTGGAGCTCTTATCTCAAAACCACACAGAGTCATGTTGTTGTATGCGAGTTCAAATTCCTTTTTAAAATGCTTTGCAAATGCAAATCATCGATTCCGTTTATATTTGAAAAAATTCCAATCCTTACCTCATGTTCATTTAATGAATGCAAAACTATACACCTAGTAAGTGAATTTCTACAGTCAACTTTGGAAGTTTGTACTCACAGCATGTTCATACATTCAAAATCTAAAATTAATTATTAAAATTCCATCAAATGATACATAAAAAAGGTTGTGAAAGAAAAAAGTTTCTTATCTTCCAGAACAATACATACTTTGAAAATGTCAAAGAGTGTATATATTTAGACAAATTTTAGTAATTTCATTTCATACTATTCAGAGTCAATGGAGAGTAACAAACACGTTTATTTATGAGTAATTAAGTTGGGAATTTTAAAAGCTACATTCTTCAACCCTCCAAAGTCACCCAGCCTCATGCACTGAATGCATTCTGTGTGTGAAAACTCTCAAAGGCGAATCTAGTTGTATGCATATAGATGCGCTCTCATATCAGGATGGAAAAATCACTTGCATCATACAAGTTGAATGTATACATGTAGAATTTTCATGTCTTCTGTATATGATTGCAAAGATTTGAAATCGTTTAAAATGATAATCCCGTCCGTAATATCTCTCATTCAAATGAATACAGAGATGTATACTATGGAATTGTGGACTGTTCTCTGAGAGACTTCCACATCTGAGGGAGACACGATAAACGATTAATTGGATTACAAGGATTTGACATTTTCCAAAAGATTTAATAGCATTGGAGCCGGCACAGCATTAAAACATTAAATGGTATGAATTTTTTTTCCAATCTAGTTGCACTCTCCAACTCAAATGTCTACAGAAGTCAAAGCCAAAAGTATATAGAATGTCGAAAACATTTTTTTGTTTTGTTTTGTGTACATCTCAACTAGATCTTGCTGTGTAAAAAGTACATGTAGCGAATATTTAATGTGCGCACTGTTGTAGGTTCAAGTTTAAGTGAATGAGGGTTGGTTGGATGGATGTAAACATTGAAAGCTTCCCTGCTTTATGTATTCCTCCCTGTGTATGTAACCAAGTATAGTATGATACAGACAACCAAACATGAAAAAGTTTTTCAACAACTGACTGGACAGACTTTTCGTTTTGGTATCAGTCGATGCAATGTGTGCGTATACACTTGATACAAGTAAAGCAACATACAAGTGGAAATGAGAGTATTAGTGGGAAGTTGGGAAGAGAAAGAGAATGAGAATATTGTTGAAGCAAGCAAGCAAAGTGCAAATGTTATACCCAGAGGCTTTATTCTTAATGCATGGAATTGATGGTCCTCGCAAGACTAGCTTGACGTCCCTCACACAAACCCTCTGTCGATTCATTTTTCTATGAATGTTTGTACACACTGTTTTAACAAGTTGAGAGAAGACTCTACCCGAGTATCATGTGTGTATCTTAACGACCATCATATAGCAAAAGTAGAGAGACTATACAATACTATACATACACGAGCCTCAGTAGTCAATACCGAAATGTGCATACATTCCTATGTATATGTGTAAGTAAAATGCGAATCTTCCCCTTTGACCGTGTGTGTGCTTTTACTTTTTGCCTGTTTCCATGCACACGATACAACTTAGTTACATAATATTAAGGATGGAGAACTAAAATCCAGTATGTATTCATTACAATAATTATATCAAAAACAACATACAGCTGTATTGTAGATTATAGAAGAACTCTTTTTATGTGTATACGTGTATCTACCTACATGTATGCAAATTCCCATTACTCGTATATATATACATATATGTATATACTCTGCAAGTTTGTGCACTTATCTGTACGTATATGCATGGACTCTGCTTAACAGAGACGGTCGTAAAAAAGCCGCCGGCACCCTCTCCAAGCTTAATATCATATCGTCGTCGTACTTATTCGTGTCCGTTGCCATTTTTCCATCCAATTTGAACGAAAATACATTATAACATATGTAATATGTATGTACATGATGCTCACATGTTCTGGACACAATGCACATACAATACACAATGCACAACGAACGAACGGTCAAATGACTTTTGACTATACTATTTTGCTCCGTTTGCGAACACCAAATTACTGATACATGAATCTTGAACGCGGACAATAGCAGACTCCCAAAGCATTAAATCATATGTAATTGTTATTCTCAAATGAACTTGTGTACACTTTCAAAAGTTATATTTTACACTTTAAATGGACGAATATACACTGAAATATTGTTGTATGTACATGTATTTACACATTACAAGCTAATTCAAGCTGTCTTTTGTAATAACTCTCTTCTTTGCATATACATAAATACGAAACAAATGTACGAATATATGCAAAGTTTCTTCATTCCTTGGAGGGTGTACAATCAAGTTCGTTTAATTTATTATTGAACGATTGTAAATTTATTGTGCTACTCTCCTAACAGTGTATAATGGTTAAAAAATAGAGAATTAATATAAATGTCTTGGATTTTTTTTCTATACATGTGGCGGAAATTGAAAATTATTGGTGAATCTTTTATTAAATTACTTACAGATTACTTGGTTTTCTCCTTTTTTATCTTTTAATTTGTGCAGTGCACAGTTTTATTAGGATTGAAATATGGTAGGTACTTAGTAAAAAGTCCGAGTAGAAGAAACGCCTGTGGGGTTTTTATGCGCTGAACCGTGGCTTGCCAATAAATGATAACATGATAAAAATGAGTGTCCATGTGCATTTGCATATTACATATATAAGGAAAAGTTTAAATACCACTCTGGAGGTTTACATGCATTTACATATGTGTTTGTAAAACTTTACTCTTGTTACAGTAGCGAAATGCACTTAATTTTCTTACTGGAGAAAAAAAAGTTTAAATGAAGAGAAATCCCATAGTCGAGCAGGGGAAAAAAAGTTTTCAACTTTAAAATCCAATTAGTCTCAATTACAGGAAATTAAGTTGAAAGGGAGAAAGGGAATCTCTCATACATACACAAAACATCTCTGACTCTGACTCTGTGCCTCAGATGATGTGGAGAGTGTGTAGTTTTCGGATCAAAGTAAGAAAAATTTTGAGCCTGCAAACTATTGTCATAAAGACCGAGGAAAAGACAAAAAAGTTTTCCAAATTTACTCCCTTTGTTATGTACGGATACATCTGGGAGATGTGTTTGAATGTTAAATAGGATAGAATTCGCATGTGAGCGTTGTTGAGAGAGTTGCGACTACAATCTACATCTAAATGATATTCCTGCTTGGGGTAAAAAAGTACTCTTGTCTAAACAATTGTAAAGCTTCATGCAGTTTGTAAGTACATAGTACAGATACATACAGGGAGTACTCTCGCATTGAATGAACTGAGTTCATACTATACATACTCATTGCACCACCACCACCACCATTCGAAACTTTAAACATGAACATGAGCAGGAACATGTGAACATTGTGAACGTATACAGATACACGTACACATACAAAAACACATCCAAGCAGACAAGTAAAATAGCAAAGCAAACCATGCGTCCGTCCTTCTCCGACCAAAAAATAGTCAGAGCACAACCAGGGCTCAGTTTCTTGTTTGCAACACTGCCGGCAACTATACCTGGTCTGGTTCTCGTCGTTGTATCATCATAATCATCACCATCATCCCTCATTCATTTCACATGGTGGAAACACATTTTCTGCATTCAAAGTCGAATTGGAATTGGAATCAAAACTCCATCTCAAATTGAAATTTCATCGCCTATACATACAGATACGGATACTCACAGTCAAGTCTCATCGTATAGTCATATAGGTATCTGTATACTGCACTGCCGTTGTTGTGCACAACATCTCCTTGCTCCTTCTCCTTCCATAAGCACAAGCTTCATCTAAATCCAAATCATCTTCAACATCCACATCAAAAAATATTCTCATGGACTACTAACAGTTTTCCAGTCTCTCAACCAATTCTCCCTCCTACATTTACGACTAGACTCTACAAGACTCTACGTACAGAAAAAAACCAATATTGTACGAGAACGAGAAATATCATTCTGTGTTGTGGTTTTCATCTCACCGGGGCAAATTGTATCCTTGTGGTTGTTCCAAATAGGAAAATTCTTAATTCAACTCGAATATTCACTAGAGCTCAAACGATCTCACTTAAAACAATACACACCACACACACACACACACACACAAATCCCATTTTCGCTCTCCCATGTTTTTCTCCTCCCCTTCATTTTTTTCTCTCTTCTTGTCACATTAATATAGAAATCAAATAAAATATTTCCAACTACAAGTTTTTTCATTCCTCTCCCAGAATCTCAAAAAAATAAATAAATAAATTGATAGCTCAAAAAAGTTCCATTTAAATAAAAAGTATACAAAAAACGTATCTGTAGTATTGATACACAGTGAGACTATTTTTCTTCAGCAATAAATAAAAAATAAAAATCTATCATCCATAACTCTAGAGATTCTTTACCCGCTCAACGTTCACTAACAATAAGTAAAAAAAGCTACAGGACATTTCCTCCGAGTAAAGTGAGAAAGTCAGAGAGAAGAGTCGGAAAGTTGTACACTGTCTCTCTCTCACTCACTCGCTCTCTCTCTCTCTAATAATAGGGAAATTTCAGTCTGACAATATATAAAACCAAGAAAACACAGAGAGAAAAATGTGTGGAGTTTAACATTGTTTTTGTGGCTTCCTCTCTTTTACCACTTGTCTTTTTTCCCAACTGACATTCTCCAGACTGGTGTCTCAAGTTACACATACTTAAGTAGGAAAACATTACGAGAATAGAAAAGAGAGAGAGAGAAAAAAAAAAAAGCCATTTAGCTATTAACAAATATTGATTCCCGTCGTCATCGTCATCATCATCATCATCATCATCCTTCTTTCGTGTATATTTCGTACACTCGTTCCCTCTCGGAATTCAAAGCCACTGACTGACGAGAGTACGAGTGCGGCTCTATACGACGACTACGACTGCGAGTACGAGCAGAACAGAATAGGGAAAGAGAGTCAGGGAGAGAGAGAGAAAGAGAGAGAGAAGCGTAGGGAAATTCAGACGAGGACCAGAGGAGCTCAAAACTACTCGCCAGCAGTCTTTCTCAGTTTCCAACAGTGGCGAGAGCAATTTGCACGCACGCAACCTCTTCCTTTGCTGTCATCTAACAAAAAAAAAATATATATATCCAGTCAGCCTTTTTTCCAAAATATCTATATATATATTATTCCATGGTCTATCAACAATAAGCCAATCTGCCTGTTCCATATATTGATATATATATACATTTAATCCAGAGCAATACTGGCGTGTGTGTAGTCATTCTAATTATATTTCTTTGTGACAACTAAAGCCTGCACTTAGCTGACTACAGACTAATACCGTATTTCCATCACCGTATAACCTTTTATTTTTAAAAAAGGGAATTTTCAGTTCCTCCAGTGTTCTAACAGTGACGTTCAAATATTTCAATATTTCAATATTTCAATATATTATATAAAATACAACAATTAAAGAAAAATCCGTATATAAATTGTGTGTGTTTCAAGAAAATAGAGAGGAATTTGTTCAAAATATATTTCTAGCTCCATCGATTCCGATTACAAACGAAATAAAGAAAATCCAGGGAATTCTTCGAGCAATAATATTTAAATAATATATATATATACATATATATCCTATTTCAGTTTTTACAGCAGTGTGTTCATTTCTCAGAGAAAATACATATAATACAAATAATTTAATTGACGACAAAACAATACTAATAAAGAAAAATCGAAGTGAAGGTTGGAGATTTATAAAACAATTATTACACTGGGCAAGGGAGAGAGGGAGTCAAGTAAAAAGTATAGGAGAAGAAACGACACAGTCTCGAGACTCCACATATAGTCTACATGGTTTGACGTCGACATACTTTTTCAGACTTTTTCTTATTGGATTTTTCGTGATTGTGCTTTCTAAGTTTTCCTCCGAGTGGAGCGTGGAGCTGTAAGAGAAGGTATAGCTTGAAAAGAAAGGAAAGGAAGGAAGAAAGAAGAAGAAGAAGACGAGAGAAAATCTACTCGTACGACGACTACTGCATTTGCTTTTACAGCAAGCCCAAGTTAAAAGAAGAGAAAATTTATTTTGTTGTTGACCCAAAATGTTTTGGTTGAAGGGAAAGGAATCGATTTTCCTCGTGTTCATAGTAGTCACTCTGACTATATGTCCTACTTGGACAGCAGCTCAGTCGCTCATGGACTTGCTCAACCGGCATGCCGACTTGAAAGAGGTATTTCAAAAAATTCCTATATAAAAAAACTCTAAGCCATTTTTCAATGTCTCTTTCACGTTGCATTTTTTTTTCACTCATATCTTTTCCTCCGCTGGTTCACCTTTGGTTTTTTTACAGGGTGTTAAAGCGTCATTAGTGTGTATAGACGCAGAGTTATCTCATTTTCTAGATTTTGTAAAAAATCATGGTGAACCAGCAAAGCCAATTTTTTAAAGGAAAACATTGCTGATCCAGGGAAAACCCATTTTTCATTTTTACATATACAAAAAAAAACTCATACAAAATTCACCGTTATAAAATTAATTCACACATCATCGACTAATTGCTAATTGGCTGGCTGACTGGCTGGCATGGGATTTCCCTAAAACCCTAAAACACATCAAGAAAAAAATACGAATTAGCCACGAAATTCATTAAATTCTTCCCTGCATTTTAAATAGTTGTATAATCTTGTTAAAAAGGGATGAAGTAGGAATCAGGAAATGCTTTAAAAAATCTTAGCTTTTTTTTTCCTTTTTATTTGTATTTTATGATGTGACTCTGGAAAGCCAGAGAGAAATGTTTGTACGTGCCACTTGACTTGACATTAGTTTTGTGGAATGTGAATGGGAGAAGGTGGAATGCGTCCTTATCATTTCTCATGTTAGTTTTACTAAGTTTTACAGGTAGAGTAATTAGTAGTTTGTGTGTGTGTGCGTGTGTTTGTGTATGTACAAGCTTGGAATGCCCCATTCATTCAGTTGTTCAAACTCTCAAACTTTCAAACTGAAGATCTTCTATAGACAAACATAAAAAAAGAGGTGTTCAAAAGTCCACGAGTTGGTTGGGTTTTTTTTTCGTCGTAATTACCATGAGGGGTTTTGTGTTGTCGTTGACATATTATCCGCTGCACACTCCAAATCTGGAAATCCTCAAGAATTCCCATGTAAATTTTGATTTGTATTTTGTCATTAGTTTACATTTCACTCTCTCTCACTCGCTCACACACACACACAAATAAAATATTCGACTTTCGGTTTTTGGCTACGAATTTCTGTTTTGTTTTGTGTTTCTCTCTCTCTCTCTCTCTCCCTTCCTCGTTTTCAAACGAGGAGGAAGAAAATGGTATTTTAGTTTGAAAACCCCGAAATTGTTCAAGAAAGATTATCTAGGATTTTCTATATAGTTTCCAGGGAATAAATTTTGGCATTCCTCTATACACATTATGTCCGGGGAGGAAGATGAGCGTGCGGCTAATATTTCGTTGAATATTTCCAAGTTAACAAGGAACACGAGGCGTGTACATAACTACACATAACATTACATTACATACACTTAGATGAAATTCAGCACTACAATTTTTTTCTGCCCTGTTCCTAAAGACAGACAGACAGAGTCAGTGGGAAAAAAGAGATGAACGCGAGTAATATTTTGAAAGGAGAGTTCATTCCATTTGTCATTCTGCAAGCTCAATGGCGCTAATTGCGAAGAAGTGCATAAATTCCCTATTCTCCATGTGCATACGGTGAGGATTAGATGCATGTGTGTGTATTTGTATCCGAGTCACCCAGAAGTAGTTCCTACAGAATACAGATACAGAGGATATATATCTGTACAGCTCCTGCTTTCTTCTCCACTTGTTCTTTTTCTCTTTAAATTCTCATGTTTTTTTCTCCTTTTCTATTTGTATTGGAGTTTGTCTTGTGTCTACTCTGTGTGTGGATCTTGAATCGTCTTTGGGATAAAAGTAAAAGAGGATGGAGAATAAAGTGAGTAGTAAAAAAAAAACCATGTTGTTTCGTCTTCTTTATACCTAATGATGGATGTTGTTAATGAGTTGCTCAAGTGGATCAAAGACAAGATAAAAAGTTAAACTTTTGGGTGGATTCATGTGCGTGTGTCTGTGTGTGTGTCTCTACTAATGGAGACTGAGCGCTAGTTGTCGCACCCGCTCCCACACTTTAATAGAAAAAAAAACCAAAGCTCCTAAATATCTATCTATATATATATATATATATAGAAAATGCAAACAAACTATGAACTACAAACAAGTCAAGATGGAAAACGGAAAACGGGAAATGCTATAAAGTAAGATGCAGAAAAATATATAAAGATGTGCGTCTTCAATCTCCATGTGTGTGTAAATAAATTTGCCTGTGAATCCTTCTGTTTCTCTATGTTGTATGTACAAAACGTCTACTACTGATAATCCAAAATCCAAGCCAAGTCTGTATACATGGAGAAAATGGAAATGGAGTAACGTGGTGGTATGGCTTTGAGTTTAGAGTTTTGAGTCCTATTCATTTCTCTCCCCAAAAAAATTTCTCCACCTCTCATGTCAAGACTTCTTTTTATCAACTGCAACTCATTAAAAAATTTACAGACACGTTAATGTCGACTCTTGTAAACAGTCTGAGCTTTTTGCCTTTCGCTCCTTGTTCATTATGAGAGAGTTGTGCTTCGTTCGTGAGCATAGAACAATTTAGTCGACACAATAGACAATACCCATCTCACACACATTTAAATGGCAATTTCCAGTCCGCACATCGCACATCTCATCTCCAGCTCATACACAAACACACACACACACACTTACTTACTTACTTGCGTTAAACACTAAACAGAGAGCTTATCTTCTTAGGTGGAAACCACCACGAGACGACAATGACATTTCCAGTAATATATTATACGAGAGGGACAACTCACAACAACCACACACGAACTTGACGATAACGATGAGCCGTCCAAACGATAAATGATAATTATGGATAAGTCATGTTTAAATTGTTCTCATTCTCCATCTCATACAAAAATTTCTTCACTTGTCTCCACTTCTCATTTTACATTTTTACTCCATCTTTTCCCACTTAATCTACCTCATTCTTTCTTTCGTCTGCACATATGTAATATTATATTTTCACCTCTTTTTAAATTCCACATGTGTGTGAGTAGGTGTGATTTCCACTGGATTTTTTTAGTATAGTTGTTCACATTCGAGCAGCATTCAAACATTTGAGCAATTTAACTCGGCTACTTTGCCCTTAGTCTGGCTCTGGCTACTGCAAGTAATTCAATAGCAATCACGAGCCAGAAGAGCTCTAAAGAAAAAAAATCTCAATAGGTCATTTTGTTTTACGAGCTTCATTTATTTCAAAAATAATACTTTTTTCTTATATGAAATTCGGATATGCTCACATTGTTCATCTTCACTAATGTTTTTTTTGTATGTAGGTATGTCTGAGCACCTTTTTATATGTCTGCCGTCAGTTTGTGGAGGTCAATATGACTCCATGAAATGTAGATATATATATGTATACAAAAAATCTTTTCATTTCAAATAATACGATTTCATTATGTATTATGTGAGAGACGAGAAGAGAAGAGAGAATGAGAAGGTATATAAAAACGAGAGTAAACTGGGGAGAGAATCTCAAGATAAAATATAATTGTTCTCAGTTCTCTCTCTGGCAAAGGTAGAAAGAAGAAACTCATGGAAGTTCATTGTATTTGTGTATATATATGTGTGTGTAATATGGATAGTTAAGTGCAGCAGTGCATTGTATAGAAGGTAATAAAACGAAAAACGAGAAACGATGGAAAAATCTGGCTTTCAATTCTCAAAATAAGTTCCTTGTATGTGTTCTTCGTTTCATTTGAACTTTGTTTGATCAGTTCAAGGAGACGAAGAGAAAATGTCAACTTTGATGGATATTTGCAAGTTTTTTTTAATGCTCGTTCAATTCCAGTTTCCATTTCCGTGAAAATGTTTTTATTCCAAATGTAACTACAGAATTTCCCTTTTATCCTTTGCGAACAGCGCAGCAATTATATCTTTGCTCATAGTCAGTAAGTACAGAGTAAAACACCCATGCAATATTTATCTTTGTGAGAAATCGATGCATAAAAATAAAACTCATCTTGTGCGGTTTTTAGTTGTTTCTTGCAGAAATTCACCTTTTTTTTCTATAGAAAAATAGCAATTGCATTATTTCTCAATACTTTAACGTTGCGAGTCAAAAGTTATATACGATTTCCGACTTTTGCGTCATTTAATTTTTATGATGATTCTCAAAATGCCCAACAAAGTATACAATGTGAGTTTCAAAAATTCAAAAACATATATATAGGAAAAAGGTTTGTATTTGTATTTGGAAAAATCACAATCACGATCACCCCAGTCCCAGTCTGTATAGAACCAAATATAGGAAATACAAAGGAAATTACTAACTATATACAGCAGAATATTTATGTGCGCATATATGTACGAGAGGTGTTTGAAATTCGGATTCTTTTGTTAAAATATCCCATTCTTGTGCCGTTTTTGGTCGAGTTCAAATAATAAAAGGCACAAAATTCACAGCACTCGAAATCTGTATGTATGTGCAGGCGCGTACAAAGATTTTTTTTTATGCAATCCATAATGTTTGCGAGAGAGAGAAAGAGAGAAAATGTCAAGAAAGTCAAGAAGGAGAAGAAAAAAACGTCGAGATTCTGCATTTGACTTGTGCGTGTGGACGGGAAATGTAACAAGGAAAAAGCTTTTGCTTTTGAACTTTAAATGCTGACATTTAATTTTCCAAAGAGTATATATACCTACTCACTTTATTCCTGGAATGTTTCGGGGATTTCTGTATAAAGTTTTAATGACAACAATTCATGTTCAACTTTCAACTTCAAGATGATATGCAAACTCATGATTTATAACTTGCAATTCCTTTCGCTGTATATACATAGATATGGAAATATCCGTTTGATGAGATGGAACTCTCAGATTCCCTGTATTTAATGACTTTTTCTTACTTGAATATGAATCTCTATGCAAATATTCCAAGAATGTAAAATTCCAGACGGTGTGTGTACATTGTAAATTGTAAATCCTAATCTGCACAATCATTTTAATTGTTTTGTCTCTCATTTTAATAAGCTGGTCCTTTGTGTATTTGTGTGTGTGTGTATTTTCTCGCTCAAGTCATTCACGCTTCTCACTATCAGATTACTACTCAACTTTATAAGGTTTTATATGGAGGACGTTAAAAATAATAGAGAAAATGTTGTTGATCATTCTTGATAATGGTAAAAGAAAAAAAACCAAAAGAGCAAAGAGTTTACATACGCATGCACAAAACAAAATGGTAGGATTGGAAAGGAAGGAAATTATATGTATACAGATTCACCTCACCCATTTCCCTTCTTCTTTCTTCAAAACTTGTAAAGACTTATGTTTTTCCTTCTTCTTCTAGTCTCACAAAATATACTAACCGAAAAAAATCTCATCAGTCCTTGACTAACGGTTTTGTTGAGTTTTCGAGTGAATTTTTTGTACAAAAATCTACTGTTTGACTGTCGACTCTGTCGACTCTCTGGCACACAAAATATCTGTTCAAAATTAAAAGCCATCTGGCTCTGGCTTCAACTTGAATGTATGCAGTTTGCAATTTGCACTTCGTTTATGTTATATTATCAGTTTCCCATTGTTAGGATGTTGATAATAATTCTGTACATATACAGAGAGTCTGTGTGTCGGATACCATCTCTCAAAGGGGGGAAAACATGAGAGCATTTATGGTTATTACTTTTGAGCTTTGGGGTTTTTAAAGGAAGTTTCTTATGAATTCATCATCATCATCATCATCATCATCATGACCGTCTTCACTCTTCTCTTCAGGAGGTTATCTGACAATTTTCTTTCTTTTTTCTTGTTTCCCCCATTTGTATTTGTATTATTCTTATTGTCATTTGACAAGAGAGGATTTTCTCTGAGCTCCCAACATTTTGTCCTTAATTGTGTCTAGGATGGCTCTTTTGTTCCTTTTTCAAACTTCTGTCTCTCATCTTGTGTATGTTTGCAAAATCCTCTGTACTCTGTACGGTATGTATTCACAAAAAACTCAAGATGAAATGATAGAGTGAGCAAACAAGTGTGTATTTATTTTGAAGGGATTCTCTTTTTTGGAATCCATCATTCACATTCAGATTTCTTATAAGTGTAAAAATTGAGAGAATTGACACTTGAGAGTCACTTTTGGATTCATGTACATGGAAATGACATGCCGGAATATAAATAAATTATGAATAAACATTGACGAAATATGTTCAGTTTTTTTTCTGCAGCTCATTCAATTATCTGTACGGATGCAGATGTGTGATGTGTGTGAAGAGTTTTTAGTATATTTTTTGAGGTTTGAGGGGAAATTTTTGGTTTGGGTTGAGTCAAACACCTTGTTTCATTATGTAAATTCCATTAACTTAAATTTTATTTCCCCTATAGTTTCAGTCACTAGGTTTTCATCTTGTATAGGATTCTTCTCGGTATTGAGTAACTCAACCGACATTTGCTGTTTATATTTTGTGTTTACTTTAATGTGTTGAGGGTAATAATAATAATACAATAAGAAATGAAAACACATCCCATATAATAATAATAATATATTGAATTATAGCTGGAAAGTTTTAGTGTCCGATGTATTTGGATGATGATGATGATGATGAGTGGAGCTGTCTCGTCAACTATTTTGTATTATTGATACGAATTCTTGTGTACGGTGTGGAATACACACAACACAAAGTAAAAGGTTGGTCAGCAATGAATTCATGAATTTCATTTCACCCACCTTCATTTTTACGACTTGGAATTAATATTTTATGGATCCGGTTTGTTAAAAGTTGGAGATAGAACAACATTGAGAAAAATCTAGTAGTCATCTCAATACGTGTACAATTTAGAATAACGAATAGAATTTCCTGTTAGTAGGCTGAAAGATGAAGAGAGGTGCAAAATACATGCAGGGAAATCTCTTTTACATTTTTGGAGTATACCACTATAGTAAAAACAAAAACGAAATTTGTATCCGTTTAACTCAGTGCATATACATACGATATACATATATATCTTCCACATCCACATTCAATGTGCAATGCAAGAGGGAAAAAAATTATTGCTGACGATACATTTTGGACTTTTAGCGTTCAGCGTTCAGACTTTGTATCCGTAACTCTTAAAAAAAGCTCCATAAAATTAGGTAATACTTTTCACTCTAGTTAAAATATAAAAGTAAATTTCCTACGACTTATTCCTGTTCATTATTTATTTTGGGCCAGTAGGTATGACTTTTCCAACGTGTCACTAGGCTATTTTTTTCCCCCTTGTAAAAATAACTTAGCATTTAGCATTTGGGACCCCATGGAATTTTTTTGCGAGGAGCTCTCATGACAATTTGGTGCTATGCATCTGTATATTTATGTCACTGTCTGTGATTTCAAATCTGACTACTTTAATAGTCATTTGCTTATATTTTGTATTTCATATTTGTCATATGAAAATTTGAGACTCATTCAAAAGGCCTTCCATGAGTTTCCTTTCAATCTCCGTCTCTCTCTCTCTCTCTCTCTCTTTGCAGAGCTCAAATGATTTCTTTTTTTCTTTTGAAAAGTCACGTCATGACATTTTATTAAGTACTGGCGTTTTGTGTGAGGCCTGCATCTGCATGTCATGGGATTGAGAGAGAGAGGAAGGAAGAGGTGAATTGTTAGTTATTTACTGGGAGTTTGTGAGTTTACAAATCTACTATACATAGCTTGAGAATGAATATTCAAGATTCAAGTCACCCACATATATATTTTCATTTTTCCATCTTTTCATCTCATCTCATCTTGATCTTCGTTCTCCATTCGCTGTACTCTGTTTTCTGTTTTCTGTCTCGCTCCCTTCGTTCAAGTCCGATGTGGAAGTAGCAGCCCAGTGGAAGTACAAGAAAAAACGAAATATGTACATGTATATATATATATAAATATATAAAAACTCTGTCAGACCGGGCTTCGTCTCACTGCACACAAAATAAGTAGTAGTTGTGTGTACAAAATATATATATATATGTGTGTGTGTGTGTGTGGAAGAACCATGGAGAGATTTCTATAATGTATGATGTCAGTCTTTGAGCTGTTCAGTGTACTACAGTATTTTAGATGTGAACTTCTTCAGCTGTGTAAAAGTACATGCATGGACTTGTGTGTGTATTATGCATTAAGTGTCTACATCTCTACATGTTTGAAACTGGAACATACAACGAGAACTTTTCTCAAGCAAACACATGACATAATAAGTGTAAATAAGTGAAATGTGTATAGAACACAAACACACAACACTCCTCTTAAATGGAGAGACAAAAGACACGAGGAAAGGAAAGCGAAAGCGTTCGTTCCTGCTGTGTGACTCATGCATGTCCAAAACTGGAGCCAACTTCCCTTTAAATAAAATCAAATTCATCTTCATGCAAGCTCACACTCAAATACAAACTATATACAAACTACAGCAGCATCTCTTCAAACCTTTTAAACCCAAACAATTTCTATATTATGGAAAAATAGTGTAGTAAAAAAATTAATTCCGTGGAAATTGTTGTTTTTCTATTTAAAAAAATTCCTTTTGTGTAAAGACTTTCTAAATAAAATGGACAGGAAAAACTGTATTTAACTAAATTTAAATATTCTCAAAGCTTGAAATTGAAATTTTGAATGACTTTGTGAATGAGGATGAGAGTAAAAACTTGAGGAGTAGTAGAAGTACAGGAGTATATAGTGTTATTAAGTATTTAGTCCATTGACCACTGACAAAAATTACGCTTTTCCTTTTTCCTCCCGCGCAGGAGAGAGAGAGAAAGAGAAATAATACTCGACAGAAAAAGAGCGAGCGAGACTTGTGAACGGTCTGTGTATAATATTGTGGATATATTTGTGTAGCATGCACAAACAACAAAAAATTTTGGTAGAGAAAAGGTAAAAATTGAATAATCATTATCTCTGTTGCCCACTCGAGAGCATTATAATGGTTTATTATTCAGACTTTTCATTGCTACACTACAGGCTTTCAATTGTCTCCTTTATAAGTCCACATACATACATAGGTTCCAGCCAAAAAGAAAAAAAGTGGAAGGAAAAAGGAATAACGAAGGAAAACTATTACACTACGCTTCATCCATACGTAATTCACATCCATATCTACTCTGTACATATTTTATTAGCATCACCTGAATCGTGTCAACAACATGCTGGAACGCATGAAAGACAGACAATGGAATGGGAAATTCTAGTGAATTGTGTAGATTCATGTTCAGGATAAGTCTGTAGGATGACGGGACAGCTTTGACTGTGACTGTGAGGAGACTGGAAGGCCCACGAGACAGAGAGAGAGAGAGAGAGGCCCACTGAAAAAGTACCCACATGATTCAAATATACACGCGTTGCGTATTTGTCTCCCTGTATAGATTTGCCTGGGCCAAAAAAAGCAGTCAAGAGTAAATCAGTAAAGCAGTACAAGCTTCAACAGCTTTCATACACACAACTCAACTGCATTTACACATCATTGTTGGGATTAGATAGAGCGACTGACGATGAGTGAGGGATGGATTCAATTGCTTGAGACGAGCAGCTGTGGACCCGTGTTTGTTGATTTTAGGATTTTCGGAGATCCAATCATTTTGTGTGTATGGATATTGAATTGCACATCATTGAATATCGGATTTGGGAATAAACGTCAAAAGACATTTTCATGATTAATTTTATTGTGTATATATATACGCTTCACAATTCACAATTCACGACTTACAATTTACATTCAGATCCACTTCCACTTCCACGGGCACTCTGTACTCTACCAAACTCGGGTATATGATGATTAATATTATTAAACGCCCTTCCTCATAATTCACATACTCACACACGCCAAGCAAATACAAATACCAAATTTATTCATTCTTTTTATATGCATTTCCCTTGAATGAATGGAAATTTCTATGTCTATTTTTACTACCATACACAGAGCATTTTTTTTCTAATTTATTTTTCATTCTCTTTTAATTTATTTAATCCGATCCGAAAATACAACAAACTACAACAAGTGATGAGAATCCCATAAACAAATACATAAAAATTACAAATGTACTGCTCAAAATGATAATACGCTCAATTCTATTTTCGTTTTCTGTATATTCCCATTCTCATTTCGGAATGTGAAGCAAGCTAGACACAAAACAGGGAGGAATTCAAGCAAGAATTTGCCTTTACATACATATTTTGAGTTTGTTTTGATTAGGACAGGAGCGGCTTTTCTTCATCAGTCATACACCATACACAAAACAATAAAATAAAATAAATGATTATGATATGAACGAACAACAACAACTAAATTATTCTATTCCAATTGAAATTAAGACGTTTCTCGAGTACAGTAATAACTTTTTTGGGCTGTGCGTAGATAAGCAGTAATACAACATTTATCATCCGTAATTTATAGCTATATGTAAATATAGTAAATAGCAAGTATAAGTATAGGTATAGTCTGGAAATTTATATGTAATCATAATGTTTGCTTTTTGTTCAAAGAATTCCCTGTACCTTGGGATTGGGATTGGGATTGGGTTACCGTTTCAAATGTCAAGGATATCGATTTCCATAATGAAGAAAAGTAGATGAAACTGTCCATTATGCATGATAAAGTAAAGAAAAGAGTGGAGTGTCCGCACAGAATAACGCAGCGTGTCCGCGTAGTTAAATATATAAATAACCTATGGCCTATGAGTAATGTCTGTAATTGTAATTGTAGGTACGTCTACTCTGATACAGATATTATATCTGAAATATAAGATATACATTCAGTTTTTATCCCTTATCCACCAAAGTAAGTAATGTCCGACTCTTTCTATTTCATTACCCATTGTACTCTCCCAAGCTAATAGTACACCTCGAGTTATTTACATTAGATTTTCATAAATAGAGTGTACAAGGGAGAAAATGAAATGGAGAGCGGAAAAAGAGAAAAGAAAAAATACTACAGTCTATGTAGGAGGTTTGTCTGTATTCTGTATGTATTTGGTTTAGGGAATCGAGGAAAATGTATGTGAATCAACAGCAGCTAAGTGGCTGGAAGCAAAATGAAGGATAGAGAGAATATAAATAGTAGAATATAACTGCTTAAAATATACATATCCGTACAGATATTTATAAATATATATGTATGCGTTTACGCGTAATTTATAGTCCGACGGTCGTTTGCATAAGCTTAATTTAAGTTCACATTCATTTCACGTTGTATAGGATGGTGGCGGGTAATATGTCATGACACTTGAAACCTAACCGGACGGTGTGTTTGTAATTTTGTATATGTGTACAGTGTACTGTACTCTCCTTCACAATCCGTTGGTTACGTATCGTAAGGAACTTTTCTTCGTGTACTCTAGAGACTTTTGGTTGATCTCTGCACACAAACACACAAATACTCGTACTGGCATTGGAATTTTTTTTTTTGAGGAAGCGAAACATGTTCAATTGTCCCGTGTCAATTCCATGTGTGACTCGAGATATTTTCCACACGCGTCCAGACATCGACACCAAAATTGCAAATGGCTGGTTTTACTACAGCAAGAAAATCCACTGTGCTGGTTTTAATTCAAATTCAAAGGGAATGTCCCTTTGAATTGTAATGTTTTAATGTGAAAAAAGGATTGGTGTTAAAGTCTTAAATATAGTGTTAGGTAGAGACGACTTGTACAGATAGGGGAAAATATATAGAGAGGAAGAGGGCTAAAGACTTTCCATGCTTTGATTTTTGGTGCTCTCATCTCATGTCATATATCGCTGGTCGTCATAATTGTAAATACTAACAATATTTTGTCAGTTTGAGGATGGCACTAAAATTACAATTCTTTTGGTGATTATATGACTTTTCTTCGCTTTCGGCAACAACTTGAAAACATACCGAATATCCACATCCACAGTCCAAATTCTGTACGATAGTTTCAAGTACTTGGAAGTGGAAGAATCTTCATTTCCATTGCACATATATAGATATACCAACACCAACTATGTACCCATCAGTACCACAGTACCGAGAGTGGGGACAAGAAAGAGAGTTGATTTTTTTTTGGAGGAGAGTTACAATGCTTTAATTCAACATCTAGCATGTCATTAGCCGTTTCAAAAACTCTTTAAAGTTTTTCCGTAATCGTAATCGTAATTATTTAGTGTGTAAAATGTAGCCCCGAGGATTTTCCACTTGGCATAAAGTTTAATTTACACGAATGTCTAATGGCTCGTTTTACATCGTGTTGTCCTAACCTTCCTTTAACGTCCCAACACATGATCATGAGGTTAAGTTTAGGATGGGTTTGAACATTTTTATGATGTTTCAAAGTCATGTTGAGGATATTTGTGTGTGCATATATTCTATACCTATATATGTGTGTGTTTATGTGTATGGGGAATCTTCAACTTATTATTTCGTTTCATAACCCTTTGCCATTGCCAGGTTTCTCTCTCTCTTCTCTGTCTTTGTTTGTTTTTTCCATAATTTCTACTTTCAACACGACGTTTGTACTTTGAATTTGACTGTGGGAGAGCAATATTGAAGATGCTGAGGGAAAACCTCAAATGTCGACACCCTGGAGTTTTAAACCTCTCATGGTTTTCACTTTCCACATACAACTCCCATATAAAATACACATAAAAAAAACAAATTACAAACTACAAGAGCTCTACTTTTAAATATTTAATTATGGTCAGCCTAACACATTTTTTTACTATTCAATTTTCAATATGTTTCATCGATTTATTTGTATGCTGCAAATTCCCAAAAGATAAAAGACAAAATAACAAAATGGAAAAAATTAGAATGGATTTCGCATAATTTGCGTGAGCGCTGTATAGAAAGTAATAAATCATTTGTAATCATTAGTTTCAATTTCAATGTGAATGAGTGAAAGAGCAGTAGCATGTAAACGATTTTACCAGACATTTTTTTTTTTTGGTTTTGTGTAAAAAAAATCAAATTTGTAACAACTTTCGTTCATGTCCAGAAAATCCAGCTTCCAATTTAAAGATTTCATGTGTGAGGAACCTGTGAAATTAAGGATTTGAGATTATAAAAAAACATTCAACTGAATAATGCGAATGGAAGGAGATTTTGTGTGTTTTTTTTCTTGCCATGGAAGAGATTTCTTTTGAAGGTTTAAGGTTTTCATCGGTGTATGTTCACGAGCAGAAAAATTTTGATTCCCTTTGAATACTTATAGTAGCTTCACTTATCGTTAGTAGCTTCTGCTATTTGTCTGGAATCTGGGACGAGAGAGATTCATTTTGATGGCGGTTACTTTTGGTTAAAGTTGACTTTGACCAACTTGCTGTGGCTGCTGAGGCTGCTTGCTGCGTGAGCTAAAAGCATGAAGTTAAACTTTTTAAAATGAAAAGACAAGGAGAAAAAAAAACGTAACCAAAAGCCAAAGCAAACGGCTAACAAGTTGAAATAAACTGCTACTAGACGCTAGAGAAATGGAAAAAAAAGACTGAGTGTGTCTAGTTATTGAGTAAATGATCGTTCTGGACAGTAATTTTGGGCGGTTACAATTTCCATGTTCAACTTGACCATTAGACAATTGCTTCAATTTATTTGCTTACTCTCTCTCTCTTTGTAAACTCTCAACTCACCCTAACCCAGTCAAGTTATATCACAGAGTGTGGATATTTACAAGGCTTCGGTATTCTTTGTATAAATTTTACACACACACACACACAGAGGCAGACAAATCCAGAATTTAAAGTCATGCTCGTGTTCACGCTATCTATAAAAAATTCCATTCTCTCTACTTCTCTCTCAATGCTTGTACATAAAACATTTAAAAAGCATTCCAGCGTCGTGTCTTTGGATTTTATTAGAATTCCTTACCCTCGTCATTAGCCATTTACTCGGACAAAAATGAAATTTTCATTCATACAAATCTTGAAGATTTTTTTAGAGAGAGTTCTAAACTCTCAATTATAATAATTTAGAATGAGTGTGAAGTACAGTCATATTTAAAAAATGATTACAATCTACACAGATATTACGTTCAAAAATCTTTGCTAATTCCGCAAAAGAATTTTACACACATAGCATTCTTGGATTTATTTCCATATGTAAATTGCATGAGAGTCTGGCACTGCACTGGATGCTGCTGCTGCTGAATGACGGATGGCTCAAGTCCACGAGTATTTTTTCCTTATTCGTCAAATACAAACATCTATACTTAATACTTAATAATAATAACGAGAATAACGAGAAAAACATTCAACCTAACGTGTTTTTCCAAGCATAATTAAATGAAATCATGCACTTATTTACTTACTAAGTTATTATCGCATTTCTCCAGCTACTAGCTAATCTATATGTATCTGTACTGTAAACTACATACAGGAATTGAACACTCATATTATTACAACAACATGGAACATGCAAGTCCAAAATCCACAAAGTTTCACACAGCACGAAATCAAAGTTGAACACGAGAGAAAGGGGAAGAGAGTTCAAAGGTAGAGTGCAAAAAGAAAATAAGAAGAAGAAGAAGAAGAAACAGAAACAGAAAATTCACATTTTAGATTCTGATTGTGTATTGTAAATTTGGCTTGTGTAGGAAAAAAAAGTGACCTTGAACTTGTCTGGTTTTGCCTCCTCTTTTCCTCTGATCACAAAGTACAAATGGGAAGTCTGTGAGCAGTATAAGAGTTTTGAATTAAGAATTGAACTACAATTTCATGATGCTATAATATATACTTCTCTCTCAATTCTTCTCGGCGCATTTTATCTGTAAAAGCAGGAGGAGGAGAAGAAGACAACGAGGACGATGAGAATGAATTGCAGTGTACTTACATAGATAGATATACGACGTACACATACACATGTAATCGTTCATAGGATTTAGATGGGCCTCCACATTTTAAGCGTTACACTTTATGCATGTGTGTGTGTGTATAGATACTAAAACTGAGAGCCGATTCACAGACAGACGGAGAAAGAGATAGAGAGAGAGAAAAAAAAAGGGGGCTGGAGTGTTTCTATGAGTATAGAGAGTGAAAACTGGAAACAGGTGATGAAAAATGGTAAAACATGCAAAGGAAGTTATTCATTTTATCCTATTTAATGAATGACATTAATGACTCCTGTTTGACCCTGCATTTGCCGCTATCGATTTTAATCAATTACTCAACCATTTTAATTTATTCTTGTTTGTTCGTTAGTTTTTAATCTCCGAACTACACACACTCACTCTATCTCTATCTCTACCTCTCTCTCTCTCTCTCTCTCTCACACACACACACACACACATCAAAACTTTCAACGTCCAACTCGACGCTAACCATGAAACAAAAAAAGGCATTTCACTGTCAATTGATCTGTCAGCTGTATCAAAACAATACAAATTTCAAATTTTCAAATTACAAAGTGGAAATTAAAACTGTCATATACGCTCTACCGAACAAAAAAATTTGTCGTCACTAAAAACTTTTTTATTATGATTTTTGTTTTTAAAAAATCTCACGCTCACACACATTGCACAGACAGATGAAAAATCTCATCTTGCATTTTGAGATGACTCATAATCAGAATTTACAGCCTTGGGAGTGTTAAATAATTCATCAGAAGGAGCGCATTTTATGATGCACACAAGAACAGGACACATTTTTCTCCTTTATCTGTAGTTATGAGCAAAAAATAATTAGAGCAAAGTCGAGATCATGAAATGGTTGAATAAAAATGATAGAAAAACTATATAGAATACAAATAATCCATACATACCTATATGTACAATAAAAAAACCAGTGAATATCTAATAAAAAATAAGCTCCATAAAAACTCAAGTACACCTTCTAAACAAATGAATCGGAAGATAAACAAATTAAATTGAAAACAATGTGTGATAATAATATGAACATATAAAGCACATGTAAATAGATATGAATCTCATCTCATATATATACTTTATGCATATGTGTATTGTAGATATCGTATATTTGATCATCATCATGATACTCGGAGGAGACGACTGAAACGAAACCACAAAACCTTAAAATGCACCACAATCCCCAGTCCAGTATGTACAGAATTACAGATACATTTACATGGAAAACTAAAAGTCAATTCAACCCTCACACAAAAATGAATTTCCACCTTCCACATCCACCACAAGGCTTCATAATATCCACACACACACAGATATATATAAAGGCTTTAACTATTACCGTCCCAACAACTTCTCTATTATTCATGTGTGTACAAGATTACTTGTTCACAAGGGGAAAATAGAGCGACAGGTATACAAATTCAGCATGGTTTTTTCAATTCAATCTACATGTACGATATACACAGGGAGATAGAAAAGGAGAATACCTAGATGAGTAATATCTGTACTTCTGTACTTATATATGTACATGGAAAAACAGGCAGAAAAAATGATTGGGAGGAAGTTGACTCGCGTTAAAATTTCGATATAATGAGTATGTGTTTGACTGCATTATTTATGGGACAATGCATTAGGTAGCAAAGACCATTATTCATACACAGTTTTCAAATAGTCTATCGTATGTCGTATAGTGTAGTGAAAATTTATTGTGCATTCAAAGGTGAGTTCTAAAAAATATACACAAAAAGTCTATATAAATGTTACGCATATACGCATGTGAAATACGGATACAAACAGTGGACTGTACGTAGAGACAACATATGCAAAGCGTACCCCCTTTTTTTCACAATGCTCTTTTTTCTTTGATACTTTTGTACACATTTTCCCAGTAAACTACCGATATAAGGGATGAATGATGTTAACAAAAGTTGGAAGTAAAAGCTTGAGTTTGTACACAGATATAAACAAAGTACAAGCGGAATATAGTAAACTGTACATAAAGTGAAGACTTTGTGTGCATTGCATCACATTAGTATTGGCATTAGCAAATGTTTCATGTATTGAGGTTTTTTTCTATTGGTTTCAGGAAGAATCTATTCAAGTTTATTATTAAAGGCTTAAAAGGGCGAATGATGGTGGTGCATTCAATTATACTTTGTATTTTCAGTTTCCAGTTTCAACTCCTTCTATCGAAACATGAAAGTGAATACATGAAATATGTACTTAAATGATATTCTGTACATTTGAGCAATATCCAAATGGTTTACGATTAGACTCGGAAAAAGAAAGAAGAAGAAACCCACCAACTTCTACTCGTTTTTCGACGACTCTTTGGACTCCAAAGTTTGAAGTTTCAGTTTTGTAAACTCTCCGTCAAAGGATTTATGTACAGTGAAGGAACGTGTAAGTGAACCACTTGGGATTGGAAAAGATGTTCTCTGTTGATCTCTCTCTCTCTCTCTCTAACTCTAATATTTGTGTGTATACAGGGAATTTTATGCATTATGACATGCTGATGTAACGCTCCTGCAACTTTCCTATGTATGTACTGATATTTACTCGTTCGAATCTCGGTGTACAAAAAGTACTGCTACTCCCATGAAAACATATCGTACATAGAAAATAAGTAGTGAGGAGGGTAGCGAAAGGCGAGAGATGCGTTTATGCTTTATTTACTGTCATATCTGTCAACGTTTTTTTAATGTGTCTACTGACTACTAACTTCCACAGTTCCACATTCACAGCTCAAACTTCTTTTCAGTTTATTCGAGTCTTGAGACAAACTGTTTTTTTGGTTTGGTTTGGGTTTTTTGTTATACTTGGAATTATGTACTGTGAGAGTATATCTGTATTTATTGTTTATTGCTTTTACTGTGTGAGTACTTTCATCTTGGATAAACCACTAGCGTTTTTTTTATCACCCATCAATGCAATTCCAAATAGATTTTCTATTCAATACTGAAAGACTTGAAACTTTTGACATGGTTCAATAAGGAAAAAAGTTCGTTTCTTTCTCTTTTGTCTCTGAGTCTCTCTTGTCTTGTCGTTCAATTTTTCCCTAGTAATTTGTAGTTTGAATATATAGTGTTTACTCTGTTTATTAATTGGCATTTTTTTCTTGTACCTATACTTTTTAATCATATGATAGACATCAGCCATCTCCCTCCACTTACTTATTGTTTCCTTTAGTTACTGACAATGAAGTGTGAATGAAGTGTGTGTACAGTACATATATGAGTACATTTTGTTGTGTATTACACAATTACACGTGTATTTTGCATTTTGTATTCTCTGTACATATATCTGTATATTTTGATGAATTAGGCGGTAGCTGTTTTGGGAAATGTGTCATCTATAACATCTATCCGTGTGTTTAATGATAGAGCTCCGACTCCAAAAAGGAATAATTTAATTTAAACTCTCTCTCACTCTCTGTGGCTCTGGAAAAAAATAACCAACTCGACGTGTGTTATTATCAATTTGGTGTGGCTTCTCCGTCTTTTGTGAAGGCAGGAGACGCCGCCTTCTTTTTATGCTCCTCAAAGGCTTCCACCTGTACACGGATACTTGTTTTTTTTTTTGTATTCTCTTATTATTTTTCATACGTTCAGGAATGTGTTGAACCCGCTGGATATAAGATATAAGTATGTATCATGTGTAAAAGTTGGAAGATGTATGAGTAATAATCTCTCATTAATTATTTACTCACCGGCTGCCCGAATCGGGTAGATAATATTTATATACTTTTGTCAGTCCATTCCTTTGCATGGTACTCGAAATTATATGTAAATGTAAATACATGAAGACTCATCTTACATTTAGTGGAAATTCTACAGCAATGAATGTCAATCATTTTGAATTATTTTGCATTCCGAGTATTTTCTATGTATACGAACGGACGAAACTTGGTTTTGTCTTCTTCATTTTCAACAATTGTAAAGGAAAACAACTCCTTATGACATTTTATCTTTTATTTTGTAAGCATTGAGACAGTCCCAAAAGTTCCATGCCATTCACTATTTTGCTCCAAAAATCCTGTTTGTGTGTACACAAGAACAAAAGTAGGGTAAAACAACAACAACTTCATCATGGTAAACCAACAATT
Organism: Gisinianus flammeolus; assembly: GCA_034699125.1. Lineage (NCBI taxonomy): Eukaryota > Metazoa > Arthropoda > Collembola > Symphypleona > Katiannidae > Gisinianus > Gisinianus flammeolus. Next base: position 28,184 of record JAIUND010000774.1, read on the forward strand.
ACCAAATAACGTGCCTTTAAAAACGGAAAGGAATTTAAGATGAAATCTCCACAGAAAATCTTGTACAACATTTTTTTTTTTCGTTCCTCTCTTAAAAGCCAAAGTCATACTCATCGTCAGACTCATGATAAAAAGCTAAAGGGAAAAGTTTCCCACAACCAATGCGTTTTTATTGTCTCTCTCTCTCTCTCTTTCTGTGTCTCTGTCTCTATTATGCACACTTTGATATCTGTTTCTGTACACGGACACAAAATTTACCTTACTTTATAATATCACAGATAGAAACACAAACATTTGAAGATACCTCGAGTTTGGTAGTAGGTCGATTCTGTATGAGTATGATGTATCTGTAGTATGTAGCAAGTGGAAAATATAGAAAAGCTATACGATACATATACTGCTGTTTCATTTTTGAGGCCGAGTGAGATACGACGAGGACGAAGACGAAGACGATCATCAACATCATTATGGATTAAATTTACTTTTTTTTTGTTGAGTGTAAAAACAAAACTCAATTTCGAGAGCGTTTCAAGTAGTTTCCCATGGACCATGGAGACTTTCCTTTGCCTCTCGAAAAATTCGTAATGGAAATACAAAATAATATACCAGAGTTAAACCTAGTTGCTATTTGCTATACAAACTTGTTTATTAAGGGAAGCAGTCTTCACATTATTTTTCTCTCTAGATATAGGTACGGCATTTGAAATTCCCATTCTCAATTCTCAGCATCCAAACTCCAAAACTTGAAAATCTAAATCCAAAATCGACACCCACCAAAGTCGTTGGTCGTCGTTCACAATCCATAAGGTTCATCGTTCATCGTTCATACATCCTTTTTGTCATCATTACACTTGCCGTTCAATTTCAAATTCTAATGGCTATCCCTCATCCTCTCTCTCTCTCTCTCAAACAAACTACAAAATATAAAGATCGTTTGTACATAGTTCCAGTCCAGCAGAACGATTGCCGTGTGTTCAATCGTCAATGTACATCCTATGTCTTACTTTATTATTATTACTATTGCCATTGTTTTTCTTTATCTCTGTCTTATTTATTTCAAAGGGAAGGTTCAAGAAACAAAGAAAAAAAAGTAAAATAAAAATCAGTTGAAGTTGAAATTGATGCCGAACATGCGATGATTTTGCCTGGCGTGCCACACCACCCCCATAATAATATCACAATTTCCTTTCCTTTGCAATACTGCATGTGTACAAATATACATACATATATTATTATACAGTATGTATAAGGAGAGATATGAAGCGCGGGCGGAAGAAATATTTGTTCTGCGGTTTTGAAGCTCTTCCAACATTCAATACGTACATATTTTACAGACAAGTCAAGTCAAACCACACACACTTTCAGATAAGCACACACACACACACACAGAAATCTATACAAGGAGTAAACTCAACATAATAATATTTATGATTGAATATGGACACGTACGAATATTCCATTTTCCATTGCCGAAATAACTTTTCAACCTGCATACAAATGTGCCGTCTGTGTATGTGTGTGTGTGTTTGTAGTTTGTATACATATGTACCGTCATATTTATAATACAGACAAAATTCACAAAGAGAGAGAAGGAGAGAGACAGCGAGAGAGCGAACCCCTGTTTACACCTAAATCAAATCAAACAATTTCCCAAAGGATTTTCCAATCTCGCCTTTGCCTCTCCTACAATCTACAAAATCTTATCCCGTATAATGTACAAATGTGTTTGTTTGCACAGGATTATGTATGTACATTTACACGTGTATTAATGGAGTGTGTGTGTGTGTGCCTGTGTCTGTCCGTCTGTGTGGGGGGAGCTTCAAGCTGTTTATGCACAATTTTATCCTTAGACCGCAATCAAATATAATGAATAATCATAATAAATATCCGAGCAAATCGATCCATGAGCATGAAAACTAAAATGAAAATGAAAGTGAATGTATATAGAGAGTACAGCCGGCGATAAGACAGATTCATATCTGTCTTAGGATTTGCATATATGTGCATATATATATATATATATGTACATTCACAGAATACAGGATACGGAATATCAATTTTCTAATTACATTAGCTATCGTTTCACATAAATCATGATGAAGACACACATCGACTTACAGTTCAAAACTCCATGTGGAGTTTTGAGTGTCCAAAGACCTATGGAAATGCTGCAGAAGATATTACAGATTTTCGTTCCTTGTTCTCGTTCTCCGTCACTTTTATTCATTCATTTGCTCAATCTTAATCGCAAGTTCCGAGATCCTCTTCTCTCCTGTTTCATCTTATCGTCCATCGTCTCTTTCCTATTTCCCTCTCCGCATCTTCATCCTCAGCGTCATCGTAACAACTTCGGTAATGAGTAAGCAAAACTGCATTATTATACAAAAACTATTATGCCGAGTAAATTATGAAGGTAGTTAACCAAGTAATTAACTGTATGTAGAGCAGTAGTGCTAAGGCTAAGGTTAACAGCCAAATAACTATGCGTAAACATTGAATACATTTCCTATCTGCATATAGACATGTTTCGTGCACACGTACAGAACAGATATGAGATAATTAACCACCCACAGAGTTCAACGTGTTCCAGAGAGAGAGAGAGAGAGAGAGAGAGAGAGAGAGAGAGAGAGAGAGAGAGAGAGATAGAGTCTCCTATAAATCCAAGTTGCAACTTTTAATGGTGGGGGGATTATTAAATCTTTAAATATCTATCTATCATAATTATTATCGTAATTAAGTTGAGCATTGATTCTCCGTACGACCATTTACAATTTACATTAACATTAGTAAAGCCATTAACATGACAAGACGCTCCAAAAGTGACTCTATTATAGAATCTAGAGAGTGTCTTCTCAGATTTGCATTCCCTTCAACATTCAAATTGGAAGTGTAATTGAATGTAACTTTTGTGGAGCTTATCAATTTTACTGTAGACAACAAGTTACACTACAAGGAATTGACAAGTGAAGAAAACAAGTTCAGTTAAAATGGAGATGCAAAGGACGAAGGGGAGTCCTCACTTCTGCACCGTACCATGTCCAAAAAGTGTGTGAAAATTAAATAGAACTCAAACGACGAGTAAAGTGCAAATGTAAACTGAAAATCAGAAAATCCAATAACCTACTAAAAAGTGTACACAAAACACAAATGGAAGAAGAACATTCTAAAAAATCTCGTCCTCATCAGAAGCAGAGTACAGATAATTGAGTAAATTCAATGTTCAGTTGTTCAGCATCTCGCCCATGATGTCAATTTCAGTCTCAGTTGTGTACAGTACAAAGTATGTATGTATGTCAAAAGCGTACAGGGATTGTTGGGATGAGTGTGGATATGGACTTGCCGACGTGTGAATTAAAGTCTGCTCATCGTCAACTGATATGCATTTCAAAGCGATAATTTAGAGTTAGACTTTTTTTGTTCCCGAGTAGACAGGTAAAGAAAGAAAGAAAGAAAAGAGAAAGAGAGAGACTTTGGGACTTGTGCTTTTAAAATTGGGCACGGAAGCAGTAATAATGATGCTCATAATATAATGTAATATAATGAAATGGACATAATAGCAAAAAGTGTTTTTACACGTCCATCTCAACTCAATTCAACTGAGGTCTTCACTTGAGCCGGTTTCAAATATCCCGTATCCCGAATACATATCTGAATACGGATAATGCTCACGTATAGTATGAGGTATGAGATTCCCATTCAACAAAAAAAGAGGAGCCATAGTGCACAATGGGGGTACACACAGTGAATAGTGGCAATTGCAGTGGTTGAAGGCTGAAGGCGAGTAGCATTTACGTTTGTAAGCCCACAGATGAACACTTGAAAAGGCCAAAAGTAAATCATGTCTACAACACTTTACTCCGCCTATCTAAATACTAAAGATGATGTAAGTGAGCACTAGAGGAGACGGATCCGCTAACAATACACAATATGTATGTTCTAAGTACTATGTATGTATCGTATCTGGATTCTTTCCCCTCCGATCCAACTCGTGTACATCATCCATGGGTGGATGGATGGATTTATACAGGTATATACCATTCTAGTGAATGAATGATGTAAATTGTACAACCATCATCGTTTAACGCTCACAGGGTTACACTGTGGTGATACTGTTTCCCGAATCTGAAACTACACCTAAATCTAAATTATAATCGTAATCGGAACCTGCCTAGACAATTGTTCCGAATTTGAATATAAATGGATCATTCATATGGAACTATTTCAAATATAAATCAATGGTGGTGTCTGTGTAGATTTAGACACTACTGCTGTGAATGATATAAATGTAATGTGACAGAGAGAGAGAGAGAGAGAGAGAGAGAGAGAGAGATATGTATTCGTACATGGGAACATACAAATTCGACAAGGCAGTTACTTTGTACCTTTGGTATTTATTGTGAAATTTGAAATCTCTCCGTACTCTATTCTCTGTCTGTCTGTACATACAAGGAGGGAAATTGTAAATGGGGAAATATGTAGTAAAGTAGAGAGTAGAGAGAGGAGTTGGATGTAATCGGAGTATAAAAGGTAGTGAGTATTTAACTCGTTCGATAACTCACTGGAATTGATCTCTAGTGTATGAAACCCACTTCGGTACAGTGCCCATTTAAATATCTCACATTCACATCTCACACTGTCAACCCACCACAACCAAATGGGAGGCTTGCTGGGATCCTCTCTGTGCTAACTGCTAACTGCCAACTCTCAGTTCCGTCTCGGAGAGTTTCTCTCTTTCTCTTTCTCTTTCTCTTTCTCTCTCTCTCTCTCGCTCTCTCTCCTCTCATCAAGAGTATTAAAAATTCATACGGAATTCACAAAGGGCAACCCACTGTGTCTAAAAGAGTGGAGATTCAATTGAACTGGTTGAAACAAGCAGTGCCCACCCTTCTCAACATCTTTTGTGGCAGGCTTAAAACACTCACATTCACAGTATCTCCCTCCTGCCTCTGTCACTGTTTATACTTTGGGGACGACAACTAAACCGAATGAAGCCGAGCAGGCGAAAGTGAAAAAAAAAAAAAAAAAAATATCCAAGTCCAAGGAACCCTCCACCCATGGTTTTGCTTTTGGGTTCTCGAAGTGATGAGTTTTTATGTGTATTATCTACATACGATATTGATATTATCATATAGTAAAGAAAGAAATGAATATCACATTCATATAAAATTTCGTCTAATACTCTAGCAAAAGCAAATATGGAGTATGGAATATGGAAAATGGAAAATGGAAAATGGAGAAATGCTCGCATTGAAATGTCAAATGTCATTTATAGCTCCAGCACGAGCTCCTTTCACCATGCTAAAATACATATCGTACTTTGATGTTCGTACAATTGTGAGCTGTATATATATACTTTATACTTATGGTGCCTAGTATGTACATTGGGGAAATGATTATTTTTTGCCACAGTCGTTCACAATGTATATATAGAGACTGTGAGTTTCTATTTCATATCCATTTGACTTCACCTTTTGATAACATTCGTATAAATTCATAATAATTTTCGGCTTGATAATAGTCACATGAATTCCTAATGCTCCACACACACACACGCAATTTATATTCACTTCTCCACCGTCACCAGCGACACACACACACACATACAAGCGTACAGAGCTCAGAACCCGTCATAGAAAATACATGGGGCTTCCAAACTCAATAAAAAGCCTGAAATAATTACAGCTTGTACATGGAGAATCGAGATACACGAGTCTTCACGTAGTTCATATATATATAGTAGGTATTCGCAATGAGAACAACAAACAACGAGCAACTTCTATGCATGAAGGAATGTTTTCATTCTGTTATTTTCCACGTTTGGCTTCTGCTTTCTACTTGTTTTCTCTCTTTTTCTCTCTTTCTCTCTCTCTGCTGTCCACGGTCTCGACGGTCGTTCTCGTTCCTCGTCGTCGCTATCTGCAAAATAATCCGGCCAACCATGGATTTCTTACACGCAGACGGTTTGGCAACAGGAAAAACAACGGCAGTCATCGGCAATGTCAACTTCACAATATATAAAATAGGCTAAGGCTAAAACAAAGGTAACCTGAGAGGAGAAATAGTGAGTTTTTTTTCTTTGGTGGTATCATATTGAAGTAACTTCAAATTCCCGTATTACATATAGCCCAGTAAGTAAGTACAGGGTTAGATTAAAGTGATGAATGATTTATTCATGCCAAAAAAGTACCTTCAACTCCTGAGGGTTTTAAAAAAAAATTACATATAAAATATATATATAAAACATTTCATTGTTTCTCTTTCGTCTTTCTCCTCCTTTTCCTTTGGTTTTACATTAGAATTTCAAATTCGAATTTGAGCAGGGAGCTTTTTTTCTTTAGTTGAAGACGAGCTTAAATGTTAAACGAAAGTCCCAAATACCTGACAAAACTTTTTTTTTGTAGGTACTTGAACGAGTGTGTAGTAAAACCATTTTGGCTCTGTAGAGAATTCAAAGAAATATTATTAAATTAGCCGGTGAAATGGTATAGAATGGTAGACTGACTTGGAATTTGAATGTTTTGCATGATTGATGCGACAAAATCCAAAATGCAGAATCAGGGGAGGGCTTTCTCACAAATTAATAGAACTGAGTGAAAGGAATTGCCATGAAATGGATGGATGAACTCGTTTCGGAAATTAATTTACATTAGCCAGAGGTAGAGAGGTAGAACAGGGAAAGGATAAAAGGCAATCGACATGGAAATGGAAGTAGACGTAGACTATGCAGGGGTTTTTCAGGTTGTGTTTCTGTATGTACAGATAATAAGCAAACATGGAGTCATCATGTTCATGGTCACAAGATGGTTGCTGATGCTGACCTAGCAGTGTGTAATTTGAGACCATGATCGTCATGATGCATTATGCAGAGAGTCCACACACTTTACCTCCTCCTTGTCCCCTTAAAACCCCAAATTTCCCCATTAAAAACGCTTACCTACCTTTACCTTTGGCTTAATTAATGAAAACCCGTGTTCCGCGTTGGTTGTACGTTCAGTTTCATCAACTTGATTAGTCATAGCCCGTTTTCAAAATGTTCAAGTGTGGAGGACAGTGAAAAAAATAGAGACGAAGAGGAGGAAATGGAAAAAATCACATTTGATTTTACATTTTACCCTGAGCCGGCCGTGATTCAGTCATGCTCAGAGCAAATCACAGAGGAGAGAGCAGATTGAAACAATGTATAACTACCAGCGTCTGTATAGACTTTTCACCTTGTGCATGCATACATTTTGGATTTATAAACGTGTATATATGTGTGTGTGTGTGGTGTGTGTTTGAGCTTGAATATTTTCTCCACCATTGGAGTCTTCCACAAATGGATGTTTTCACGGTAATTTTCCTTAAGCTTTTCATTCATTCTCCTCCCTCTCACTCCGTCTCTCCTCTCGGCCTCTATTTCCATTGCCCAAACACTTGAAAGTAGACACTGACAACGGCAACTAGGGACTGGAGGAGAAAGCTATATCTACATACAAGACAAGCAAACCATGGAGTAAAATGCAGCATACATATTTTATTCAAGTCTCTCTACACACACATACTCACAAATTTGAGGTCCCTGTGCAAGTTTCGAGTCTTGCATCATCCCATAAAGGATGCACATAAACTTTTCCGTGGCTCATTCTCAACTGCGTCGCCGTCGTCGTCTTGGTCGTCCTCGTCCTGTTCTTTCTCTTCTCTCTCTCATCGTTATAGATAGAGTTTCAGGCTCACTCAAAGAGCTTTTTCCTCCTCAAGAGTGTCTTTCTACAGGATATTCAGAGCGTTGCGATATATAGGATTGAATACAAATGTAGAAATTGTTATACATGAATTTCATTTATATATATCGTATGTGTATAATACACTCATATATGAGTCTGGAGGTCTAGACTATAGACAGACTTTCCTCCTACATGCAGATACATACATGCATACATAAGAATATGTTCAATTCTTTATGAAAGGCCGAAGGATAGACGACAAACGCACACACACACAAATTTCTTATCCATTTCATAATAAACCCCGCATGTCGTAAGAGTAGTTGGGAATCCCAATTTTATTTCATATTGCAATATCGAGCATGCCCTTGTAGTCTCAAGAGGAGCTTCCCAAGAAACACTAGAATATATACATATCTGTATATAGAGAAAGAAAGAGACGCTGCACCACTTTTTACACACACTTTCGTGCATTTTGATGCCTCTATCGTGGTCTTCGTTTCTCAGTATCGTAGTTACATTGTAAGGGAGAAAGAGAAAGAGAAAGAGAGAGAGAGTCAAAGGGAAAACAGTGAGCTTTGGAGTCTCATTCAGTTGATCTTTACTATCCTCTGTAGTCTGTGCAAATACAAATAGAATTCCACCGTCCACCGTGCATACGGACATGTAATATGGTGAAAAGATGCAGCATGAGTTTCTCCCTTTCTCTCTCTCTCTCTGTAAAACTTTCCCAGTTTCCCGGTACGCAATCTAAAAATCTACACTCGAATTTCCCACAGACTCCAAACTCCTCCAAAGAGAGGAAAAGAAAGAGAGAGAGAGAGAGCAAAAACTCCTCTCTATTTTATGTCCGAGAAAGTTATAGATACTTTTGTTCCCTGGACATTTGCAAAGTAGTTCTAGGTCTAGTTTTATCTTCTCCATTCAATAAAACTATAGACACATTCATGCAAACAGACTTGCATGTGAAAGAGTGAAACGTTGGGAAATGACGCTACACACTCGTGTGACTACAGTATAGTTACATGGATGGCAAGATGGTGCATCAAATGATTTCAATTTAAACATGTTTCAAGTTTTCAGGGGCAGGACCTTGAAACTTGAAAGCGAGAGATACACTTTTTGGTTTGGTTATATCAATTATAAATGTATTAGACTTAGAGAATTAGAGTTGAAACCGAAACCGAAAACCAACTGAATTGTTTATGATAATCCCGATGCCTTGTGGGATTCTGGGGAATGAGGGAATATATAATTATAGAGAGAATGGAGAAAGGGGATAAGAAATATGGGGGTGTGAATTTCACAATTTCATTAAATCCACTACCGCAAAGACGACAACAAGACCGGAGATGAGTTTTCACTTTTAATCTGTGCAAATGAACCAATGAGCATGGGATTTTTGATTCTCATTTAATGAAGATGCAGCAGCAGAAAAAATGACAGGAAATATGTACAATCGAGTTTTTTCTGTGTACATTTCATACGTACGTGTGTTGTGTTTTTTTCTTCTCTCAATTGATTGTTACACAATGGGCGAGATTGTATGTATTAGAAAAGGTTTTTCTTTTCTTGTCTTTGTTTTAGGCTTCACAGTATAAAGGAATTGTAATTCGTACTTTGTAATTTGTAGTATGTATCTTACAAAGTTTGTACTCCAGATAGTCATTTGTGAATTTGAATATCACTTTTCTTTAGAGCTGTTGGGAATTACATAAAGAAAAAAAAATTAATTATTGGCATTATAATCTCTATAATAATTTACATACATCTGTATATCATAAATTATAAAACAGTCTTGAGAGGACATATGCTCAAATTCCCATACACAAGATCCAGAGTATGAAAGAATGAAAGATCCTGTATATGTACGAAAATGAAAATGGAATGGAAAAACAATGGCACAGAATAAAAATGAGTGACTGGCTATTAACAAGAATAATGCAGAATGCATATGATGATACAGAGTATACAGAGAATGCTGGGATGAGGAACAATGGGAGGTCTTAATTCTATGTGAATCTAGTTCAGTCTCTCTCTCTCTCTCTGTAGATTTAATCTATGGATTTTTTCCCCGACTCAGTCAAATTTTTGAATGCGCTCATGCAGATCGAAGCTCAAGATTAAGTAAATAAATGCATATACATATACACATGGATATTTCACTACCATCGACGATCAACTGACTCGTCTCTCACTCTTTCTCTCTGTCATGCTTATTATTATAGAGGATAATACATTGCATTTTTGTATTCATATATTATTTCATATGGATCCACAGACATAGCATGAAAGCATCCGCATCTCATCATATCGTTCCTGGGATTGACGAAAAGGGGGACGAACGAACGGCTCTCTTTCTCTCTCTCTCGAGTCTTGAGCTTGAGTTTTTGAATTTGGGTGAGCGACGTGCCTTCAGCCAGTTTGATCGCCGAAACAATAGATCAGTTCATTGGGATTGTGGGGATCTCCTCACTGGAAAATTATCAATGTTCAACTTTTAAGTTGAGCCGGTCAGCAAACGGCTCAACGAAAAATTTACTTGCCTCCGAGCTGATTGCTGTATGGCATTGCTGTATACTGTATATACCTATATATATAGACGTGTGTGTCTCTCTCTCGTGGTTGATGGCTGACTGGCTGTCGCCACCGCTCAAAATCTCTCTCTCTCTCTCTCTTTCTCTCGTTCAACTCATCTCAATTCTCATTTTCGATAGCCACGATGTTTATGCAGAGACAAGTTATGAACAAAAAAAAACTCACTGGCTATATGTATAAGGACACTTATGCGATTTCTACGAACTATATTTATGTGTCTTTAGTGTCTCATTAAATATAGTAAGTTAACCACTGTTAAATCCTTATATACATTATAAGCACGCTGGTATTCGTACTAGTATTCAAACCCCATTGTAAATAATGGCATAATAAATGTATTGGAGATGAACCGCAGGACTCATTCCAGTTTTGTTTTCAATGGAATCATCATTATTATATCCTTATCTTTTGGAGTCTTTGGATTCACCATTTATATGTCCATTTGTCATGAGCTACAACTTCATTTCATGACCAAAGACATGACGAAGAAAGTCGCCTCCGGAAATGTTCAATATAATAATATGTACAAAAGACTAAAGACAATTTCTCCGTCTCACTTACAATCAGTGTATAGCTCATCCTTCAATTTGATTTCATTTTATATCTGTAAAATTGTGTGAGAAGAAGTGGAGAGTTCTCTTCTCAATTCACAACTCAACTGATGAATCTATCTATTAAATCAACCATCAATTTCAATGTTATATTATTTGGTTCTTCTTTTCCTGTACACATACTCTGATTCAGAATATCGAAATCGGAGGAGATGAAGGATTTTTTTATGTTTATCTTTGTGTGTGTGTGTGTGTACGAACAAGGATAATAAGTTTATTAGTTATTAGCTATATATATGTGAGACTACCCACGGTTCATCACCCATAGAAATGGGAAATTGTGGTATTGTGAGAGCTATAATAAATATATATATTTTCTCGTTCAAATTCGTGATCTGTTATAAAGGATTCAAAAGGGAAATATCAGTACTTGTGAATGTTGTGGATTTATCATCCATCTCAATCTCATTTGAATTATAGGGAGACTGAGCGTGTAATGAGGATTTTCTATATTTGGTGTATATGATTGGACCGGAACAGTATGGGAAAATAGTTGATGGTTGTGTTGTTATGGCAATTGCATGTAGGTACTTGAATGTGGATTTAGCTGCATCTGATTGGGATGTGTGTGCACTGTCAGATTTTTGTATAGGTGTAGGTGTGACACTGGTAATTCTTTCCTTGTGGTTTTATCTGACTCTGTTTTGGATTTTGGCACAAGCCCACGAACGACAATGTGTACATATTTTTTCTAATTTGTTGTTTGCAAGGTAATCACTAAGTAGTGCTTGGAGTTTTTTTTGCGAGAGTTACGGATTAGATTGATGAGTGCTGGTACACTTGTATGTACATAGAGATCTATGGAGACTCTCGTACTTTACTTTACTGGTTGACGTTGTTGGTGGTTACTCATTTTGGTTTTTTGATGACTTCTCTCACTATTCGCTATTCCCATTTTTTGAGAGTTTCTCTCTATTTCGCTCGTGAGTTGATTTGGGTGTGGGATTTTAACGGTAATCAGTCGTGCCATGCAAGTCATGATGCTTGTTTTCAAATTACGATGATATTTTTTTTGATGGTAAAAATGATCATCATGTTTTTTTTCGTATGCAGACTACAAAAAACACAAAGCATTTAAACATTCAAACATGACTCGTCTTCATTTTTCAATATAACTTGAGAGTAAGTTAACTACGGAGATTCATATTTCACGAGCAACTTGTTAGCACCGCTCAAAGTTCACAATTCACACCTCGCTACTTTACTTTACTTGCAATGCTACAATATTTCACTTCTCGATCCTTCATAGTTAATTTTATGTGACACATTCAAAAACTCTAAGTTCCCAACTGCTGAGGGAAAAAAAAATTTAATTTACTATTCAAAGTCATAGTTTTGACTATTTTTTGGTTGATGGGATTAATGAAATGAGATTTTCTTTTTTGGTTAATGATATTAAGGATTTTGGGATGATGAGATTGCTAGACGGGAAGCGAAGCTCACCCGAGTGACATAGTTTAACTCTAACTAACTAATACAAAAAGTTTGAGCTGGAGCTAAAGAATCCTAAAGTATATAGTTCATACAATATCCACTACAGACTTTTACCTACCTTTACGTTTACAATTTTACATTTAAATTTACACACACATCATGTAGAGTAGACAGTAGACAGAAGAATACTGCTGGAAACTTCCAAAAGAATCTTTTTCACATCACACTACAAACTACAAACTACAGTCCGCAGCAAAGCTCAAAAGTTTTTCGAAACATTTTACGCTGAACTTTACTTTTGTTCTTCTCCTTGTTGAAATCCATTGATTTTGTTGGGTGAAGGCAGCTGAGAGCTGGGAGGTTATTCCGTCTTCAGTATCTACATAGTCAATTGTCCGTGTCCGTAGAGAACTGACGTGAAGTGAATACCCTGTAGAAATTTCTATATGCCACTTCCCTCTCTCTCCCTCTCGTTTTTCGTCTCTCTCTGTGTCTACTCCTAGAAATCTAATTTGAAAGTCTTGAAAAGGTCTCCGTTTAGTATCATCATCACCGCAGCAGCAGCAGTAACATTCAACATTCCCCTCCTCTTCAACATCCAAATGAGAAACTTTCAGCAACTGATCTAATCTAATAATCGAAACTTCAACTCGAACCTAATCTCCTCTCCTGCCTACACAATCAAAGGAGACTTGTGACAGTTGCTCATGAAAATACAGAAACAGCTTACCTCGCACTCGCACTCACACTCACATTCCCCGCACCCGCACTGGAAAACATATGAAGACAATTAAACTGCCAATAAAAGAGTTGATTTGTCAATTGTAGGCACCTCCGTCTACACATATACACAAATATATATACAACATACAACACACCAAGTCACGATTTTTCATGGGAAATCCTCCATTTATGTGTGTACATTTGCATTAATTTGATTTGACTTTTATTGAATATCTGTATATTTTGATTGTTACTATTATAAAAGGACGGTCATGGATGGATTATGATTATGAAGTTTATGCACAATTCAACATTCAACATTCAGTTTCAAAGGGAATTGGAGTAGAGAGGAATTGGTTGAGTTAAAAAAACCGGAAATGATATGTGATGCTTCTGATCTGTGTATTAAAATAAAATGTTCAGTTCATATAGAATTAAAGGGGATGGGGCAATAAAGATGAGGAGGAGAGAGAGCGAGCGATATGAATGAATGACAGAATGCATCTGTCACTATAGAGATTGATATTATATTATATAAAATCACGGCTTGCTTTGGGGCATGGACATGGATACAACAAGGATCATGGAGGAGAAGGAGGGAGAGAGTGCGTGTATTTAGTGTGTATGTAGTATGTATGTAGTTGCAGTGAGTAACAGCATATTGCATTTATGCGATAAGGGAAAATCCTCAATCCACGATCATTCTCCATAGAAAATCTGAACGAAGGATTTAGGCTTAGCTGAATATTGTGTCAGGAAAAAGTTTGACTTCACCGAATGAGAACTGTTCTATATGGAATGAGATGAGAAGGGAAAAGAAAGGAGAGCAGATCGAAGGAAGCAGGGAATGCGAAACAAACCAGTGGAGCAGAATTTCCTAATCCCTGCGTGTGTTCTGTTTCTGTTGTGCTGTGTGTACCATTTACCATTCACCGCTCACTCAAACTCAAATGCACCAAAAAATGTGTCTGTAAAGGCAAAGGCAAAGCCAACTTGAAATCCATACATAGATTCAAATCCTTTACACACAGTTTGCATACATGTTTTGCAGTAGTTTTGAGCGTATATTTGTGTATTGTATTATCTGTATGTTATGTATGAAGGTAGATTTTTGTATGTATACATATATGTGTGATGTGTGAGGTAGTGCTAGTGAGGATAACGAATAAAATTAGTTCCATTCCATAGATAGACGGCCCAATGGATTCAATACAAAAGAATAGACTTGAACTACTTTTACTTGAACGCGCCTCAGTTTCGTTTTCAGTCTCCCCCTGCACTGCACTGCATTGCACTGCACTGCATTTTTGTGAGTATGGCAAAGCAAGTCGTCCGTGTGCATGTGTGTGTGTGTTCATCCTGAAATCATCGACAAGAATGAAAATGAAACGATGAAGGCGGAATACAACACGAGTATATAATCTAATCGCTCACAGGCAACTAGTAATCATGATTTAGAAAAAGATCTTATCAAAACAGAAGGTACGACGAGGTTTTTTCCATATTATAAAGACACATACTCACAACTCACACACACACACTTTTCAAAATTCACAATATACACACATGCACTTTCCAACTTTTATCTGAGGATGAGAGAGTGTGTGTGTGTAGGTAAGTAATTTCCTCTCGTTCCATCTGACGTTTTGAAATTTTTGGATGATTTGGATTAGAATTAGTGGGAAAGTAATCTTGAAGCAATCTCAACTATCTGTATATGCATTATAAAAACTGGACACTGGTACTCGATAAAACTCACCCCCAAAAGCAATGCTCACACTCATCTCTCTCGCTCATCTCTCAATAAATACACGTCAATTTTTACACTCACACTACTAACCGTGCACTAGAAAATTTGTAGTGTTTTAAATCTGCTCACTCTCCTACTGCATATACATAAAATACAGACTACAGAGACCCGCAACTACACACGTGTGAACATATTATCTGTATTAATACTTTTTGTCCATTGTACTCTGTCCGTCAATTTTCTTTGTGTATATTTTTTGCGTTTTTTCCGTACACACACACACACACATGATTTCTCAGAAACATTTACTCATTTGCGTTTGGAGGGACTACACATGTTTCCTCCCTCATCACTTGCCTTGATAAGATGCAATAAAATGGTTTTACACACACAAACTCACATCACACACACACACACACATGGAGATGGAGAGAGAACCCCGACGCACTTTATGGCGCCCAATAATCATGGCCTCATATTTTCCCCATGTGTATACAGACGTATACACCGAGGATCCTTTTTATAATCGTATAATATTGTAGTCGGGGATTGTCTCATATCTCATGAGTATAACAACCAACAACCAACTTGAATCCAACACACACAGTCAGTATAGATGAAAGAAAATGAAAAATGAGGATTGCCACTTATTGAAATTGGAGAGAGTTTAGTGAGATTGGGATTGGGAAAAGCTCTCTTTTCGCTCTGTATTCCTAATATTCTAATTGTTCCAGTTTAAGTGGAAGATGACATGGACGAAAAAAAAGTCTACACATTTTCTGTACTAATAAAAACTCTAAAAAAAAAAACTATAAAGTATTAAGTGGACTTAGGAAAAGGGGAAAATGAAAAAAAAAAAAGTGTGCTGTGTGTAGTAGCATCTGTATTCGCTCGAATTCGAATTCGAATTCGAGTCCGCAACCCCATCGGGATAAACCTTAATCTCCTTTTGCACCTTGTCTTTGAAATTTGGATTTTGGATTTGTGATATGAATATGAATATGAATTCCAAGTTGAATTGTGGACAAAGGATTTGTTTTTTTTTTTTTTTCATTCAGATTCAAGATGAATTACGAGGGTTTAAGATTATGACGGTCCTCCACTTTTAAATTTCATATAATTTTATTTAGGGTGTTGAATCACACTTTGTTTTGAGTTGAATCTGATGGAGATCTTCTCTATTTTGTTTTTTTTTTGGTCGCATCTTGATCTTGAAATGGGCGCGAGGGATGTTTTCTAAATTCTACATTCCAAATTCAACTTGCAACACTTGAGGATACGATAAAGAGAATAGGGAAATAGGGGAGTGAGCAAATCTTCTTTCTTCTTCTTCTTCACCCCTCACATTTATGTTTCCCTTCAATTCTTTTATTATTCTTAAGCTACTACATGTTACGAAGGAAAGGAGGACGAGTGACGAGCTTTGGGATCTAGAGATAGATATCTCATGCCTTTCCCCGCTTGCTCCTATCTGTTCAACATGAAATCCGGTGTGAAGTAAAGTAGAGGAAAATATACAAATACATATATGTAGAAAGAGAAAGGCAAGAGGAAGAAGAGAAAGAGAAGCCGGCTGGAGTAAATCTAGTGACGAGAGGCAAGTTTCAAGTCTAATAAGACTACACAACGAAACGAAACGAAGGAAAAGAACCAAGAACGACATTGACGACGGCTCTTTGGTTCTTTTTCATTTTCCAGTAGCTAAGCTATATACTCTCTGCTCTCTGGCTCTGACTCTGGTTCTGGTTCTGTGTATTTCTTGGTATTATAAACCACGTCATTTTATTGCATAACTTTATGTACAACAGGGGAAGACTCTTTTGCTTTTGCCTTTGCCATTTGGAGTTTTGGAGTTGGTTCGAGTTGAGAGTTTGGAGGTTCCTTTTTGTAAGGCTACGCATTCTAATAAGTAGCTTTATTTAAACCACCAGAGTCTGTTGTAGTCTGAGCATAATTCTCTATACAATGCTCAAGTGTATATATATATGTAATACGTATGTATCGTATGTGTGCACGTTTGGCTTGGTTTGGACTTGGAAGATTCGGCAACTCCGTATTTTGGCCCTGGACTACATTCCAGGGAACGGAGAGGAAGCTCAGTAGATAAATTCTAAGTTGGGCCGACAACGACGATCGATATTTTCTCCTTGCTTTCTCTCGTTCTCTCTCTCTCTCTCTCCCTACTTTCAATGTGTCTGGCAGAGGTTTCAGACCGCCCGTACATACACAAATACATACAAACTATTGACTATCATCCACATCCACATGACTTTGACTTTAGCTTTAGCCTTAGCCTTAACTTCAATTCGTACTCGTATGGGCTCAAGCTCTGCAGTCCAAATCTATATCCAAATGACACCGGCTTGTACTTTACACTGTACCAAATACAATTTTTTTTGGCCATACTGCACATTCCGGTTTCCTCTTTCTCTCTCTCTCTCTCGCTCTCTCTCCCTTTCACTGCTCTGTCTCTTTGTATATGGATTTGGAACTTTCCCAATGTTTTATGAGAGAATGAGAGCAAACAGTCTTTTTCCATTTGACACTCGTTTTCTCTTTCGTTCTTTTTTCTATCTGAGAAAGGGGAAAAGGGGGAAAGTAAACTTGAGGTTTTGGATTAAATCAACCGAATGCAAGAAACCAAAATACAGTGACAATTCCATAGCTTAACTAAACGTCCAAATTCCACATTGACTCAACTTGACATGGGCAAGATTTTTTTTATTTTTTTTTGGCCTCCATTAACCTCAGCTATTCTTTCACAATTCCCAATAAGTACAATACAATACAATTGCATTAATGCAATGTAATGTAATGTATTGCAATCCGTCGCCTTTTATGTACACTTGAACACATGCGATTTGTACAATACAAATACATACACAACAGACATGGACGTTTTACTTGTGGTCGGTGTCGGATGTGAAAAAAACCGTAGTCCTGTGGATTCTTCATTTCTCCAGTATCGCCAGACTTGATTGACTATTGACTCCATTTCATGATATCATTTCACAGGGAACGAGCGGTAGTTTGTACAGATAAAATGTTGTATATGTACACACTATATCGTATAAAAACAAATACTGTGATAACTTGGAGTGCTCTGTACATAATGGAAGAAAAGATTATTATGTTTGTTCTCTCTCTCTCTCTCTCTTTCTCTTGCTCTCATGGAATTGAGTGTAGAAGTACATCGACCGTCTTCCTTTCCTCACTGCATAGAATATTTGATACACATCTTGGTTTTTCATTTTGTACATCAGTCGGGGCTGTGGTGTCTGATCGATGGAGAGATAAAGACAGAGTGAGAGAGAGAGAGAAAGAGATGAAGAGAATGGAGCAACTCAATCCATCTATAAATGCATCGTAGAGATGTTCACCGGAAAATACTGATCTATCTATGTTTGCGTACAAAATGTGCATTCAAATTGGCTGAAAGGGGGGAGAGAAACTAGAGAGAAACGAGTGGAATAGATTGGATGTATGCAGAATTTACTTGGTGCATAGGTATATAACTATATAAGATATAAGGAATGGTGAATCCACTTGTTCTCTCATGTTCCGTTGTTCCGTAAATATCAAAGTTTCCCTCCTGTTGTCATCGTAGAGCTATGGGAAATGGGAGAAGACGCACAACATAAATGTATTATGCATGTTGTATTTGCATTTGCATTTTGTGTCTTGGGATATTTTGGAAGGAAGGAGAAGAGAGAGAGAGAAAGAGAAGAGCTAGCGAGAGGAGATGTGGCCGTTGTAGATTGTCGGTTGTCGTCCCATCAATATCATAGATCACAGTTTGAGTAGGAAAAAGAGGACAAGAAATGTGAGGAGGAAGATGAAGATGGGAGTTGGAAGTTGTATGGCAAATCGTAGTGCTACTGAGAGGGAGAGGGAAAGAGAGAGAGAGACATTCAGGATGAGATGGATGGAACACGAGAGACTCAAGGCAGAATGTTGGTGTTCTTTGGTGGTTCTTCTCCATCAAAGTTGTACACTGTACAGATAGTGTGTGTTTGTGTGCAATGGGAAGCGTTCCCTTGTTCTTGATTTCTTCTTTGAAAGTCAATTTGTCGAGGGCGGAAACACGATGAGCAATGACATTTGCCTGAATGGAATGAGCTCTGAACCGTTTCAAGAGTTTTGATTAAACCTATTGCTCGTGGACTGGGGCAGAGTTGGGAAGGCATATAGATCTAGTTAAGTATTTAGAGAGAGAGAGAGAGGGAGAAGAACTGTATACTGTATGGAAATATGGAGAGGAGAGTTCAATTCAATTTTATTACTTTTTAACTAGACTTTTCTTGATTTTCTAAATAAGTGCGGAACGTCGAAGAGTTGGGCCATTTGTATACATGCATTTACATACACAACTCGAATCAACTTTTTCAAAATTCAATTCTGACTTGCGACTCGTTTTTAATGGGTGATGAATGCCATGACATATTTTATATGTATTTATCGTTATTCATCCATACAAAAACGTGCATGCATGGGAGTGTACACATGCGTTTAGAGTTTAGAGCATTATTGATTAAACGGAAAAGTCAAAAGTAACACAGATGAGTCAAAACTTCATATTTAAATGTACTGTCTGTACATTTGAGTAACTTAAATATTTCTGGAAAATTCTTTGATTCCCCTTGCAATTCGTATTAATTTCTAATTTGTACAGATTAATGGAAAAAGCTGTAAAAGTTTTGTACATTATGCAATGTGTGTGAGTGTGAGTTGGGTTCTTGACCTGTATGAAAGTGACTTGCAATTTCCACATAGTCAAATTATAAATTATGAATCATGAATAATATTCCTGTTTAAATGTAGTGGAGTCGAATTTGTCCATGTATGACAGATGAATGTACATTGACTATAAAAAAAAATTCAAATGGAAATTTAAACGGACTCCCAAAAATCTTTACTTATTGTTAGTTGCATCACCGTCATCACTCGTCACATATGAAAAAAATATGTAAAAATCTGCAGCAGTGTCGTCGCACACACACACACGCTTGCATACACAAAAACAGTTTAAAGTTTGCTGTGTTGGTTAATGGAGGTATTGTGAAGACTGAACAGGAAACAGGCCATCAACTTGTCGTTCATGGCCTATAGAAAAGTACAAAGTTTCAGTTCTCGTTTAGTGTCAAAGGCAAGAGAGAGAGAGAGAGAGAGAGGGGGGGTTACATAAACACTTGCAGGGCTCTCCATCTCCATACGATATACCATAAATACAGCATACATGATGACATTATGATATTATTTAATGTACCTACACTCGATTCACTCCGTATCTATTTTTCGTCCCTATACTACACACCACAACACAAACAGAGATAGTACAGTAAATATTATTATGAAGTATTACTATTATTAGTGCTTTACACACTTTTCATTGTCTACAAATGTGAGCAATCGAAGAAAAATAAACGTGTAATTTTACAGAATGAATTTACAGACTGTAATTCGAGCGTATTGTTGTCATCATTGCTGATTTACATGCTCGAAACAATGAGGTTTGAATTGAGTAGAGAGGTCGTCAGAGGTAAAAGAATATTGTCAACGTGAAAACAGTCGCTTTCACACACATTTGCATTTGCATCTGTTGGATGTGGACATTTGGAAATGTCACATGAGAGATGCTTTGGCTATTGACTATTGCTTCAGGATGAATTCGAATTGACATTTAGTCAGACACACACACACACACACACACAGATGTTCAATTTCTCACTCTTTCCAACCAGGACCACAAAACTATTTTCAATTCTCCATGCAGAATTGCAGAGAGAAGGGGATTTCCATTTTTGTTTTTGTTATTGTTATACCGAATACAGAATGCAGAGTTTTGTCTACAGTTGGAGACAAAGGTTGTCTGTCACTTGACTGTTGTACTTGTACTTGTATATTTGTATTTGTATTGGTAGTGGTTGGAATTGTGTCTGTCATCAAAATCTAATTGGAATTGACCATTCAATTATAATATGGCTCTTAACTTATTTTGGGTCAGTAAAAATATCTAATGGGTTTTCAATTGCCCGTTCACCCTCCATCAAAATAGATGAAAAATAGTCTGTAACTATTACCATAATCAGTCCACTAAGACTCCCCAATTAGTTTAGTCAACATATAGTTCAGTCCCTTCAAAAGTTAAACAGTTAAACACAACTCCCTCAAATTAGTTGTTGTTTAGAAATCATCGCACATATGCTCCATTTTCCTTTAACATTACCTTTTACCTTTTTGTACTACATTTTTATTTGTATTTATATTGAAACGATGTAAGTGACGTACCTAAATGTTCATGTAATAAAATTTGTGTACGCAATACGAATGTGTGCAAAACAATTTTATCAATTTTCTTTGCTTTGGCTTGGACTGCAATGAAGAACATGGTTTTGAAATTGGCGAAATTACCCTCCAGCTCCAGCTCCAGCCCAACATATAGATAAATCCGTATATGACTTGAAAGATTAAAATGGGTAAAGTGTTTATTTGTTTATAATGGATCACATCGTCATTATAACCTCATCACGATACCATTTGTTTTTTAAGGTTTAAGTTGTTTCCCTGTCGTCTATATACTTTTATTTCTTGTTTGAAGTTTGATGATCTAATCATATGGGCAGATGGGAATATATTTCAATTGGAATATTGAGGAAAAGTTATGCATCGCTCATGATGTGATGATGAGCTATTAAAGTCTACGGATGTTTTTAAATAATATATTGTACATGATATCTGTTATATTGAGTGTATATTATTATACCAACATATTTAATGGTTAATGGTTTCTCCGTGCTCAAATTAAAAAGTCTCGCATATTTTTTTTCCATCCCTCTCTATACCATTAAAAATTCATTAAATCCTAATCCTATCACGGTAATTACTCATCTACTGATATCCCATCTCTCATTCATTCACAAATGATTGATCATGAACATCAATAAACAATTTGTTTTACATTAAACTCAAAGTCCACGTAAATGGAGGAAAACTGTTTAAACAAGTCTTCTCTTCAAAATCTTAATAGTTATCAGCAATTGTGCTCTTCAAAAAAATGAAGAATTTTATTGCAATTTTATTACGCAGCATGAACACAATAAACATGAGAACCCTGTATTTTTTGTTAAACCTTGACAAAACAATAATTGCTTGACAAAAATCTCTCTCGGAAAAAACGAGAAAAGCTCGATTTCTATCTGTATGTATAGTTTTACCAAAATTCACTAAATTAAATTATCTCTCGCTATAGATGTCTCGAGAATATTCTCAAGTATCTCACAACAACAGGTCCTTTCCACATTTTTTTTCATGTGCTTCCTCTTACTTTGAATGATTTGATATCTACAAATGACTACAAACAAATTTCTCAAAATATGCATCAACCAGAGTTACAATAATTATCTCATTACTCTCTCTCTCTCTACCTCTCTCTCTCTTGTTCACTACAGAAAATCAAGATACTAGAACTATATACATTGCATTTTTTTTTGTCAAAGAGCTAACGATGAACAAGAGGAGACTGTAATTCTTGAATGTTGAACGCGCTGTCGTATATATATATACAAAATATACAGCCAGTTACAAGCCGAGAGGATTTTTTTTCTCCTCCGAGGATAATTGCTTGTGTAATTGTAAGTATCATTATTGTTATTTACGCATAGATTGGATGACGGACAAACAATCTACAGACACACACACTCTCTCTCTCTCCCGCTCTCCCTCTCACTGAGTATATAAATGAGAATGAAGAGGGTTCTCCCACGGACGAAGCTCAATGAGCAATTACCTCAATTGGGTTGTGTATAGTCGACCAAGTAGACAAGTAGCCAGGGCCAATACCAATTAACAATCCCAAATTTTTTTTCCTCCCACTCTCTCTCTCACTGTTTTCTATGCTCTGATGCTCCACAGCACGCACACATCAATTTATCCTTTAGCAGCTTTCCAATTCCATCCCATTCGGAGTCGTCCAAGTTCAATTCTAATTTCAGTCCCAGTTTCAAAAAAACTCTCCAGTGTTCACATGGACGATGTATCCTTAACATTCAAGTCTTTTCCTCTCCTCTATGTATATATTCACAATTTACGCATTATTACGGGCACACATGAAATATCTGTGTACCCTCATCCCAATATGTATGCATTTATGTATACATACTGATATGTAATTGACGAATTTTGAGTGAATATTCACGTTGGTGGCTTGACATGTAGGTACACTATTACTATTTGTATGAGTCCATGTCACTTCCATAAGTAATAAGTATACACACAAGTCTATGGACATATAGGGTGGATATATGAATATATGTATATGTATCGTATGATGAGGTGAGCGGAAAATGCGTCTCAAAACTTGCAACTTCCAACTCGTAACTGTAATTTGTAATTGTAATCACAAGTCTCATGTCAAATTCGACCGGCTCACACAATTATTTTGATGGCTCTGTACAGAGCTCAGGTAGATACATAATGTTGGCCTTATATCTATATAAATATGTATCTGTATCTTTATCTGTATACTATGTTACGCCGTATTAGGATTAGAATTAGAATTAGATCGACGATGGTCAATAAAACGGTTTTCATTCTGTACGATGTGGATATCTGTGTACAGGTAAAATGGGGAAAGGAGGGAAAAAACTCATTCAGTGTGGGGTTATGGACTCCATAAAATTCAATGTAAAACGGAACTCTATTGATAATTACACATGGAGCAAGTAAACGACGGGTTTTTAGTCGCTTGGAAAAACTCTACTCAACTCGACTCAGAAATTAGCTGACATAACTGACACGAATTCATATGAGGAATATGCATGTACAGTATACAGATAGTTGAAAGTGAAACATGGGCTGTTTTTTAATGGAGTTATAGGCAGGGAAATTATACAACATGTACCTGTGACTGTCATGGAAATTGGGTAGAGAGAGAGAGAGAGAGAGAGAGAGATTCTATTTATTTCCATTGGGAAACTTATTATACTTTGTGAATTTTAGAATGAGAATAACATTTATATTGCTCCTTGGGACTCATTCAAGTCAAATATAAACTTGAAAGACTTTTTCCACTCTCCACTTTAAAACACAAATGTTCAACGCAATGTGGAGAGTAAACAGTTAAACAGCTCAAAGTTTCCCCCAACTCGGGTCGTTTTAGCCATTTGTATTTTCGTTTCTATGCGTACACCGCATACAGTCACAGTCCATCGTATACAGGTTTCATTGTTTTGGTAGTCTACGCACATTTCCCTTATACTTACACATTTGGGAGCACTCGGTACATTGAAATGGAAGAGTTTTCTCCATCCTAATCTAACTCTGACTTGGACGACGCAACGACTGTGACTGGAAATTCTTGATTCTGAATCCGAATTCTGTGGATTTTAGAGAGTCGGTGTGTGAGTGTGTGTGTGTAGATTTTTGAGTAAATAAAGGACAGACGACCGAGGTGCGGTCGAGGGAAATAAAAGCGTGAACGAACGAGCAATGAACACAAAGTTTAGTTTCCGTGTTGAGCCAAGCAAGATGGTCAAATGTGAACGTTGAATGGAATGACAAAAAAAAGTTGAAATTTATAGATATATATCGTACAGATAAAAGCCCAAGTACTCTGACTGACTTGGCATCGGCATATACTGATAGTTCCTACACAAAATTCAAAATGCACTCGATTTCCTTTAATTTCCTTCCTGTGTGCATCCTGTTCAATGCATCATCCTCATGTTTGTAATCCCAATGAGTTGAATTTGGAATTCATTGAGAAGAATCAGAAAATCTCCTGGAAATATTCCAAATCCCAAAGTCCATCTCCATCCTTGTTGTCCATCAGAGCAAATCACAAATCACACATGAAAGATCGCTCACTCGCTTGCTCGCTCGCTCGTCTCTCATGACAATCACCATTATGCTTTTATGACCGTTTATCCCTCCAATTCAATATAAGAATGGGAGGATGAAATCTGAATAGGGAGATTCTCCTTGTACTTGTACTCTTGTATACCAGAGTCAAAGTTGAGCTCAAGTTAGTTAAATGCATGGCTAAGCTTTCTCTATACAATTCCATGGAGATATTAACGTACACATGCAGATACCTAGTACACTCAAGTATATCTCCAGGATGAATGACCATTGCTTCTATACTTCAATTCCAGTTCAAGTTCCGAGAGTTGCTTGGGAAAGATAGAGAGAGAGAGAGAGAGAGAGAGAGGGAGAGAGAGAGAGAGAGAGAGAGAGG
>JAIUND010000775.1:0-53182 GCA_034699125.1 Gisinianus flammeolus
GGTCGGAAGTTTGAAGCGTATTCTTCGCGCTTCCTTGAATAAACTAAAATGTAGATTTTGCGTGGATGGAGAGTACACACACTCAGACCGCATTTTATAAGTAGCGTAAACAGAAATCGAACGGCGAATATGGATCTAGTTATTTTGCATATACAAGTACTTTTCTTTATAATTTCGGTTAAACATTACATTTATTTGTAAAGACATTTATTTAAGGCATATGACAGGAAATGCGTTATTTATCTACTTTGCAGGTGAAATATCTTGTACAAGGATGTTTTGTAGAATAAAAATGCATAACTAATAATTGAAGATTAAATACATTTTCATCAACTATTATAAATAGGCATAAATACATAATTATTTTTTGCCAATTGTTTTTTTCGATTTAGGCGAATAAGATTTCAGTTGTATTATTAAAAAACAATAATTCAAAAATTGACAAAAGTTATGTGCTCAAGTACGCAGAGTAAAGTATATTTAAAATTTAAATAATTGATTATATTTGTATAGTATTTTCTTCACTATTGAAGACGTTTGATATATTCAACAGAAGGAAGTTTTAAAAATACACACTGAATTATCTATTGTTGTAATTATCACTAACAATGTACCTTTATATAAAATGTAATAAAAAGTTTTTATTAACATTGTTAATATATGTTCTTACTCGTTAATATATGTAGTTGAGATACATTTTGTAGCTCAATCGTCATCATCACTTACAAGGGATTTTTTACCTCCTTTGACACTGGAATGTGATGAATCTTCATCATCATCATCATCATCATCATCATCATCATCATCATCAACGCCAGCCTTAGATCCTTTAGAAGTCGAGTCAAAGTTTGAATTGAATTTAGTGAGTGGTTTCTTGTTTTTGTTGTCTCCACCGTTTCTATTCGCCCATTTGATTTTTGCCGACAAATATTTGATGACTTCCTGGGGTATTTTATCCCTGACGATCGTAGAACTTATTTTCTCTACTCGATCCGTATCTTCCCATTCAACCAAGTAAAATAATTTGTGTCCAGCAGAACTTCCCAATCGTACAACTCCTCGAACAGCCCTGGCTGTGAGACCCTCATCAAAACCATTTGAGCAACTGGCCTGAAAAAACAATAATGAATAACAAGTCACAATCATAGAAATACATTATCTTGGTACCATAATGAATACGAAAAAAATACTCCAAAAACACTCAAAAAAGAAGAAATGTGACTCATTTACAATGTTGGCTTCTAGACTCGCAGCAACCTTTTCCTCATATGCCTGAACCAGTTCTGGGCAGTTCTGTAGATGCTCAATTGGCTCCCATGTGTTGGTTGCTGGTGGCCAATTCCGCCATTTCAAGAAGTATCTACATAAAGAAAAAAAGAATGAACATGAAAGAAATCATATATACATTATTATTATATAGTACTTAGACTTTTTCTTGTAGCACAATGACCAAGATTAAAGCATATGGGTGATTAATTTTTTAAGCATGTGTGTATAATATATATTCTATTCGTACTCTGTTTTTCCTGAGACACCCATTCTTTTGCCCACAACTTCCTCCACCACCCATTCTGAATCACCTGCTTCCGCGTCACTGTCATCCTTCTTGACATCATCATCCGAACCATCGGATATCACAAGCTCTTCAGACTTTGTCATCTTTGATTTTTTACTTCCCTTCTTTCCTCGACCCTTTGACCCTCCTCCCCCTCCGCCTCCGGTTCGCCTTCTTTTAGGAGCTGGTGGCATGTTGACAAATGTGCTCAAAAGTTTATTCCTAACTATCAAGAGAATAAATAAAACATTTCATATGCTTTACGCTTCGTATTGTGCTTCTACTATTTCCAAACTCCAACGCTTATATGGAATAAGAAAATGGATTGTGACGTTCACATAATACATAATATGAACATGAAGAAATGATGATAAGATAAACTATATAAAATATAAAATACTTCTTACCTTTTTTACCTCAGACAAATATAGAAATTCGCCGGCGGTCAAAACATGCGTACCCAATTTAAAACTGAAAGGAACTGTTACAATATTGTAACTCCGGTGTGGGCTGCTGTTTGGTAAAATCTGGAGTAATTTGTTGTATTTGATTGTAAAATGCTCATTTAACCAAGATAACAATCGGAGGACACAATGCTATACGAGGACATGCAGTATATAGAATTTAAAAGTTAATTGCTGTGAGGAAATTTTTTAAATTAATTTTCACTTTCACTCCTTCGCGGCTTTTTACGGTATATGTAAACATTGTAAACACAATTAAATAAATCATTTCCACTGAAAAATGAAAACATGTTATTTTGATTGGTGAATACGTACAAAACTATGATAAAAATACCCTGCTTGAAAATCAATACATGTACTACTAATTGAACTAGTTAAATGAATATAGATATGCACATATTGTTCACACTTTCACTGCACGAGCGTATATAGATATATAGCAAATACATACTGCTTTCTCCTGTTTGAATCCTTGAAATGCAAGATTATCTTCCATCAATTTTAAAACAAAATTTTAATCCGATAAAAAAATGACAGTATTTTTCTCATATATGGCTGTCAGTTTTCGCATACATGATGAACGTCTATATAGTAAGTACTTCAAAATATTATATAAGTGGTAGAAACACTCCAAGCGTGCAGTTACATAAAAATGCCTCATTGTATTCCAAGAACAAAATATTATGGATACAATAAAACATGTAGTAGAGAGGAAAAGTGAAGAGTTTTCTTTGATAAGCGAAGATTGACGAGCATTTATTTGCGAGTTGCTGATTTACTGTTTACTTACTTACTGTTTACTTTTATTGTTAGTGTATTAGGATTAGGGGAACTTGAGATTACATAGCCTATGCCTACGCATGTATGGAGACTGGAGACTCAAACTGCGATAATGAGGTTTTAATTTGAGAAGACTTATTGTTAGTCGAAGAACGGAGAGAGAAGCAGACACATTTAATTTAATTTAACTCATCATGGGGATTTCAAGGATTCTTTTGCTTTCTTTTCTAATCTTAGTAGTTTCTATTAGTTTATCACATGTGAGAGCAAGTACGATCGTTCCTGGAGCAATATGGACGGATACGAAAGGCAATCCCATACAAGCTCATGGGGCTGGATTCCTTAAAATTAATTCTGTGTATTATTGGTTTGGAGAAGACAAGACACAAAATAATCAAAGATTCCTCCACGTCAAAGCATACAGGTAAGAACCATCTGGTCTCTCGCTATATTATATATATAGCTTTTTCCCTACTATTTTCTAAAGAAATTTTTGAAATTTAATCTTGTTGTTTGTTGTACACAGATCTTTGGATTTGACGTCTTGGGAATTTCTTGGGAATGCATTGACCGCGGATGCGGATGCAACTTCACAGATTGGCTCAGATTCGGTAGTAGAAAGACCAAAAGTGATCTACAATGCTGCAACGAAAAAGTTTGTCATGTGGTTCCATTTGGACAATTCCTCCTATGGTTTGGCCAAATTGGGGATCGCCATTTCCGACACGGTGGAAGGTCCTTATGAGTTCTATGGAAGTGTGTCCCCTTTTGATGAAGACAGTCGGGATATGACAGTCTGGACAGATGATGACGGAACAGGATACGTCATTTATGCTACACAAGTCAACTTAAATACTGTCATTGCTAAACTCTCCCGTGATTATTTGTGTAAGCTTTTTGTCATCATAATATATACATACATATATAATGATATATATGCTTCGATAATTATTGACAGTGTAAACTATTTTCTTTCAACAAAATGCACCGCATTTAAATGAAAAAAAAACTCATTATTTTACTAATTTTGCATGCAGCAATCGAGGCTAAAGTTCATACATTCTGGGATGTAAGGTGGGAAGCGTATGCAATGATGAAAACCAACGGGCTCTACTATTTGATCACTAGTGGAACTAGTGGATGGGATTCCAATTCGAATCACTATACATACAGTGCATCGATGAGTAATGCGACATGGGCACCCGCAGCTGTGATTGCTCCAGATTCATCAAATACCTTCAATTGTCAATCAAATAGTGTTATCCAAGTAACAGCAAATCAATTCATTTTCACGGGAGATCGTTGGAATCCATCCATCTTGGGCGATTCCAGGTATACATATTTTCAATTATTGTATTTTAAGTATGTATGTAGAAATACATGTCATCGTTTATAGATACTTATTAATTATAAGTTATTAAAGTTATTATTATTATTATTATTATTATTATTATTCAGGTATGTTTGGCTTCCCATTGAAATGTCTCCAGATAATTCCATTAAAATATCTTGGCGTTCCGAATGGTGGATTGATACGCTTTCCGGGGGATTCGGCAACTCCAATTCCATCACCCATGAAGCTGAGTCTTCCACAGGGGATGTAGAAGTATCTGGCGGAGCTAAAATTGTTCCTTGTACTGGATGTTCTGGTTCGGAAGCAATTGGATTTGTTGGTAATGGTAGTGGAACTATTACTTTCAAGAATGCATCAGCGTCCGTAGGTTCCACATACTCGGTCATCATTGCCTATACAAATGGAGATGTTACAGATCGAAAAGCGTCTGTCCTTGTCAACGAGGATTTCCAAACTTTTATTACGTTCCCACCGACTGGCACTGGGAATACGGTGAAGGAGATTGTTTTCCAGACTTGGTTACCACAAGGTCAAAATTCCATTACTTTCTTGAATGCAGAGGACTGGGCACCAGATTTCGATTACATAAGAGTGCAATGCTATTACAGTGACTGTCGTTCAAATTAAATTAATTAAAAATAACAGAAATGTACATTTGTTTCAAAAGACATAATTTTTTTTTGTTATTGACATTTAGTATTTAAAAAGTGTCATTTACATATTCGATTGTACACAATATTATGTAGATATGTAAACCATAAAAAGATAAAGTCAAAGAAAAAATTACTATATAGTATATAGAATTATCAATTATGTAATTTTGTAACTATACTATTTCCTTAGAGTGAGTAAAACATGATTTAAATTGCCCAATTTTCACTCTTAGTTTCCACCCTGTCAACAATTCCTGATCCCAAGAGCTCAAAATCTTCCAAAATTCCTTCAACATTCATTGCTAAATTTCCATCTTCCAATCGTCGGCCTCTGGCATTAGCAACCTATTAAAAAAATTTAAAAAAGGAACGTTTTTGTAACATTATAAAATTTCAACAGTCACATTTCATTGTCGTCATACTTATTATATACATTTTCATGAAATGAAAAGATATACGTAAATTATAATAAATTTACTCACTGTGAATTCTTTGGATTTAAAAACATCTGGTTTCCATACAACAGCAACAAAGTCTCCACCATGAGCATTATTGAGAAAAATACCCAAATGACCAAAAGACTCTCGTAATTCTTGGATATACAATCGTACAGGATCAAAATCCAAAATGGGTAGAACTCCCTCTTGAGATTTAGAATACTTTTTAAATTTGAGTTGAGGGATGGGAAAAGTTTGTATATTTTGATAGCGCTTTGAATTCATTTCCTTTTTCAACCAAATTATCACATCAAAATGTTCCATTGATGGGGAAAATATTTTCTGGACTAAAGATGTCAATTGTTTTTCAGGGCTCCTGTGTTGTGGTTGCTCTTCATTTCCCACTACAATGGAATCCGACAAGTCTTTACCAAAAACATTTTTCAAATGCTCCAAAGCTGCTTGTGCCAACAGACTCACTCTCTTTAGAATAATGCCATGTAAACTTTTAGTCCAAATCGAACCCATTCTATCTTGAGGAGTCACAATAAATAGAGCTGGTAAGGTATCCCGACGTTTTCTAAATTCTCTTTCAATTTTCTCCATCTCAGATTTAGTCAAACCTTCATTAAAATTGACGATGAGCGGTGCTGTTTTCCAATCAACCCAAGTCCCAGCAAGTAAATGAAGAAATCGGAGGAATCCACTTTGAGCTTCATTTGGTGGATATAGATAAGGTTTGTAGGATAAAAAGAGAGAGGCGACAAGTAATTCAATGGATTCTTCTGTAAATCTAGTCTCCATTTCCAAATGGCTATTGAAAGTGGATGGATAAGCTAACATTAAGTGACTTGCCATCCATCTTTTAGCTAGTCGACAAGTTTTCCCAAACGGTTCGTGTTGTAAATGAAAGGAGTGGAGTATACTTGTAAGTTGTGGCAAATGAATTGCCATTTTTTGCATTTCCAACGACTCGATATTTTCTTTTATCTTCACAACTCCATCCGAATCCTTCATCTCTTTTAAAAGGATCAATTCCCGAAGGTAAGTTAAACGAATTCGAAATACAAAGCCATCCATAAGTAAATCCAAATGATGAGCATAGGCTTGTGTCTTCAATCCAAATTGATCTTTGAGTAATTGGCCTAAACGAATCAGCATGGCACATTTTAAATGTTCAATCGCCTTGATATCATCCGGCCATTTCCCACTTGATTCCAACTGTAACAGTATACTAATGGGCTCAACATGTTTTGGTACTTTCTCCATGAGATTTATACCTTTCCTCCCCGGTGATTTAAGGAATAAACTATTTTTATTCAATGGATCCACATATGATAATAATTTACTCGAGTGGAAGCGTTGTGGTGGAGTTGGGAATGGTTGACTGAAACGGAGGACGGACGAAATCCCTTGAACACTTGTAATTTGTAAAGGAAGTCCTTCAATTTGCCTCAAGACTTTGGATAGTTTATCAAAACAAGTTGATGTTTCTGTTATTATTTCATCGACAGCTACAAGAGTGGGTTTATCTTTCTTCATCTTTTTTTGCTTGACAATTTTTTGACGTTTTGCTGGAGGGCCAACACCATTTGAAGTCTTTCCACTATCATCATTCCCTTCAAAACTCAAAAACTCTGGTTCAAAAAGTCTATGCAATTGCATATCCAAATAACTTGTCACGGTACTTGCATTCAAATCAAGTCCAACATGTCTTTCGAATGTATATTTCAACATTTCAAAACAAACTCTGTCTCTGGAGTCGTCTTTATCAAAAACTACAGATTCAATCATTGAACCGTCACGAAATCTTCTTAATTCACATTTGTCACCCCACAATTCTTTAAAATCTTTTAATGCTTTGATAGCATCAGGAGTTTCTAAAGATGGATCCACTGGACATTTTTCTACTAATTTTTTAGCGGCTTCACGGTTTATTATGAATCCAAATCGAATTAAAATCCTTCCTTTTCTTTGTCTTTCTTCATACGGAGTACATTCAGTTATTTTCCATTCGGATGATTGCAATGAATTTGGAAGTTCCACATCAATCATGTCCACTCTATCATTCAGAGTCCTTTTGATTAATTGACCAAGAATTGTAACAGCAACAGGGTACATGTAGCCGGAATGATTTAACAAGGCCCATCTTGCGTCTTGGTTCCCATTTACGAATTTCTCCCAACCAATCACATCAGATACTCTATAAGGGAAAAAAGTATTGTTGCTTTACAATTCTCATCGAACCTATTTTCTTTCTTAATTAACATTTCAAATAAAAAAGTATATTATGTCGTTTTAGTACAAGATATTACGTACTGTAGAATATGGTCAAAATTGTTTAGGAATGAAACTTTCTTCATGAATATGGACTGGAAATTGATCAACTTTGATTCATTCAAATCATTTAACACTTGTTTGGCTTCAACTCGAACACGATTGTATGTAAGCTCAGAGACGTTGCATGTGAAATTCAAAATTCCTTGAGGAGAATTTGTACACGAACCCAAAAAGACGACTGGACAAATAGAGTGCCAACTTTCAACTATTTCCTTGTCCTCTTCTTTTTCTTGTCCAGAATTATTTCCTCTCAAATTCCATTCCGTGTCGGATGAACTCAAATGCAGAAAGATTATTCTCAAGGCTTCCAAAGTACTCATTGTATTTGTTAACTTATTTTCTTCAATGAGACGACAGACGAACATTGCTATTATAAAATTTGAAAATGATCCGAAACCCTGAAAAGTAATACAACATACCGATGATACATTTTTGTTTTCAGCAATTAAAATATAAAAAGTTCTCATTAATTATTAAATTTTACTTGATTGAGACTACGTTGCTCCAGCCACACTTTGAGAAGCATAACTGATTCCCGAAAGGCTTTATTTTCCTCTAGTAAATTAGCCATAAAACTCGTATTGGATTTCATCAGAACATCAATAGAAATAGAATTATTATAATAAGGTGTACTCTTGGCTGTAGACTCTTCATCTATACAAAACAAAAACACATTCAAAGAAGGACTTATTTGAATCTTGAATGAAGAACAAAAATAAAAAATCTTATATTGACATCTCAATCAACTAACCTTGACATGGATTTTGCGGATAAAAATGGTTGAATCTTAAATTGTTTTTATCTGGTGATAATCTTGACAATTTGAAAAAGTCTGTTGGAGGTACAACATGTAATCTCACATTTAAATCTTTGTTGACACGGATTTCTAAGACGGGTTTCAAAGGATTTCCATCAGGGCAAATAAATCTAATTAGTTCTTCTCCTTGTTTCTTGGCTTCAAGTTGAGAAGCAATATAGGATAAATATAAGGCTCTTTTGATATGGTACTTGTGATTTAGCAAATCACTTTTGTTGAGGCATTCCTGAATGAACCAATAGTAAAAATTATGTATTTACTGCCTTTTCTCATATTTAAATTTAAAATTGACCAAATGCATAATAACTAGAAAGAACCATTATCATTGTAATTATTTTTACCTTCGGCATTTCAATACACAAATCCACATGAGAAACTTTCAAGACAGCCGTCTTCAATGCCCAAGATCCAACTACTTCCACACTAGTTGGACTTATCCACTTCAATGGAGACAAAGAATCGATAATCTTTGATGCTTTTAGTTGGCTTCCGCCTAATATTTTCTTTGGCAATGGGATTTTTGTGCCATTCAGCCACTCTCCAGCATTCTACATGTAAAAAAGATCAACTTATTCATACATGACGACAAGAACGTCAATAACCAATGGCATGAGTCAAGTTGATTTTATCTATCTAATTATTATAATCAGAACATTTAGCACTCACCTTTTCACATGGTCCAAGCTTACTTAAAAACTTTTGAAATCTTTTTAACCATACTTGGAAATTCTCATTTTCTTTTTGAGGAACCTTGATCTCTGTCAATAGCACATCAATCTAAAACAAAGTGAACAAACAATAAGGGTGTAAAGTTAATGACTATTTCATTAAAATGTGTGTGCATTCTTAATATTGCAATGGTGGGTTACACTTACCATGTGCTTAAAAGCATCTTCTAATTCTCGCCCCGGTAAATCCATTCTTCTGGCAAACTTTTCTCCTTTATTTCGATTGTGAACAACAACGATTCTTAATAATGCATGAACGTACACCCACGTACCTCTGTATTGACATGCAATATATGGTTATTATGTAATTAATTGTCTGTTGTATTAAAAACTTTGAAAAGTTAAATTATTCTCTTTTTTTTGATCGAGCACATTTTCACATTTTCAAATGGACCATTTGAAATGCGACGTCCCGGTACTTTGTTTTGCTCTATGAAATAGAAAATACGGTATAATTCCGTATTCAAGAAGTTGAACCGTAAACTTGGTTTTAATTGCAAAGTTAAGACAAATTAATTTCGTATGTTTGTGATATAAACATTTAATTGTTTCAACATGTAAACTGTTTATACTTTGTCTAGAATTATGTTTAGTTAAATTACTCCTCGAGTTTTTACTCATTTGATACGCATTTGATTTAGTCAAGAATAGACGAGTCAAAATAATATTTTGAAAATATAGATGTAGGGAAAAAAGTGTTTGTATTTATTTATTTATTTATTAATGGCACTTAAAATACAATTTTTATCACAATAAGTTTAACTAAGTTCGTAGATTTTTTGACAGTTGTTTAAAATCGCAAATTAAATAACGACTTGCAAAATGGGTGATCAGAATCAGAAAATACGACCTGGAGAATTTGTGATGCGAGTTTTATTCGCAGAATTCACAACGCAAGCAGAAAAGAAGATTGAAACTGTGATGGTAGAACCTCCGGTAAATAAAATACATTTTATTGAACCCCTGTTACTTTCTTTGTAGCAGCTACTACGTAAATGCCTTGTATTGATGATGAATCATGTATATTTATGCTGTAAATTTTTTGTAAACAAATATTTCATGTCCCTCTTCTTCCGTTTTTACAGGAAAGGTCCCTGTCAAAATCTCTTCAGTTAAAAGGAGAAGATTGCATGAAGGTAACAAAATCTCTATAGGAGTTTTCTTTGTTTCGTGTCATATTTTATTGAAAATCTTCTTATTCATATATATATATGTGTACTAGCATTAAAGATCTCGTATAGAATCGGCATAATTATGTATGACTTCTAATTGACATTGCCAATAATTTAGGTGACGTCTGGGATTTTACCACTACGTCAAGTCGCAGCCCAGTCCAGAGGAGAAGATTTAGCATTTGAGTAAATAATTATATTCAAAATATATTTTATAAAAGTACTGATACTATCACAAAAGCAATTAACCATAATAAAAAAATGTTTCTTTTTTTCTACATAGTCAACTTCTCATTGCGCTTGGATCAGTCTCAGAGCACTGTTTACCATCTATACTCAGAACTTTATTTGCTTGGTATGATAGACAAGCAATTACCTGGTTGGGTAGTCCTCTGGTCTCTGGTTCAATTTCAAGTGGGACGAATAGTTCTATCACATCAAGCATTGATTCTATTGAAAAGGATCAAATTCATATCTCGTTGGAACCAAATGTAGCTGAAAGAAGGGATATGGCTGTCGAGTTTATATTTTGCCTAGTTCTTATTGAAGTTCTCAAACAACTTCCTTTTCATCCTGGTCATCATGATTTGGTAGCCAAAATCGAAGACTTGGCTTTTGCACATTTCAAATACCGTGAAGGGTAAAAACAAACCTAGTTCTATGCTACATACGCGACTATGCTTTTATAGCAATGATGATGAATTGATGACATATTGAGATTGACATATACATTATGAGGAAATGTAAGTTTTCACATATATTTATTGTCTTTTTTTTCTCTTGTAGAACTGGTGTGAATGCAGCCAATAGTTTAGTCATTGCGGATTTGTATGCAGAAGTTTTGGGTGTTCTCGCTCAAGCTCGATTCGGTTCTGTGAGAGTAAGATTTTTAAATGAACTGACGGAGCTTCGACTTAAAGAACCTACGGCTACCATAACACAGTCAATTATTTCTCTTCTCATGGGAATGAAATTCTTTCGGATTAAAATGGCCCCTATTGAAGATTTTGAAGCTTCTTTCCAATTTCTCACAGAATGTGCCAAGTATTTTCTAGAAGTCAAACAGCGAGATATCAAACATGCTCTGGCTGGATTATTTGTGGAAATTTTAGTTCCTGTCGCAGCTGTAAGTAATTCATGGGATACCTATATATGTATTCAATATATTTCTACTATGCTTTGACTTCATTATGATTATGAATTAATTAAACTAATGTAATAATCTATATTTATTTACAGGCTGTTAAACATGAAGTAAATGTTCCATGTTTAAAATCCTTTGTGGAAATGCTCTACGCTCCGACACTGGATATGTGCACTCGATCTAAACATAGATTAGCACTTTTCCCTCTAGTTACCTGTCTCCTCTGTGTCTCCCAACGCCCATTCTTTCTTCATAATTGGCATTACTTTTTGGCAATGTGTTTGTCGCAACTCAAGAGTCGCGAACCGAAAATGTCAAGAGTTGCTCTAGGTATATGAACATTTCCCCTTGTATTTATACTTTAAATTACTTTATATATATATACAGAAATGAATATGCTCTACCGTAGAGTCTCTGCGTATCTTATGTCTTACACCACCTTCATTTGTAGTGTATAACTTTACGATAATATGGGTAGGAAGTGTATATGTATGCTAATTATGTTTTTTTTCCTGCTCTTTATTGTTTTATAGAAAGTTTGTACCGACTGCTCTGGGCTTACATGATACGTATAAAATGTGAGAGCAATTCAGCAACACAGTCTCGACTACTTTCCGTGGTGAATTCCCTTTTCCCGAAAGGCTCTAAAGGTGTTGTTCCACGCGATACTCCATTAAATATTTTTGTAAAAATAATTCAATTCATCGCTCAAGAAAGACTGGATTTTGCAATGCGAGAAATTGTTTTTGAACTACTATCCGTTGGTCGACCAATCAAGATAATATTAGCACCAGAAAGAATGAATATCGGACTGAGAGCTTTCCTTGTGGCAGCGGATGCTCTCCAACAAAAAGATGGGGATCCACCAATGCCCCGCTCTGCTGGGATAATGCCATCCGGTAACACTTTACTCCGGGTCAAGAAAACATTTTTAAATAAAGTGTTGACGGAAGATACAGCAAGATCCATTGGAATGGCTTCTTATTTCCCATTAATTCGTAAAGTTTTCACGGATATATTGCGAGCACTTGATTTACAATGTGGTCGTCCATTAATGTTGACTTGTTTAAAAGAACAAGAAGAGTCTGTCCTCACGGGGGATCGTAAGGCAAAAATTGATTTATTTCGAACTTGTGTGGCGGCAATACCAAGACTGATACCGGAGGGAATGTCAAGGACTGAACTTCTGTCACTTCTTTCAAGACTGACTCTACATGTGGATGAAGAGCTCCGAGGACTCGCTTTTCAAAGTTTACAAAGTGTTCTTATGGATTTCCCAGACTGGAGAACTGATGTTCTAGTCGAATTCATCAACTTTGTGTCTAAAGAAGTCCCGGACACTTCTCCACAACAATTAGATAATGCTTTAAGAATGTTACTTCAGTTGTTAACTTGTTGGAGAGGCTCGGTTGTTTCTCCTACTGCAATTACAAGCGCAAACGTCAACTCGTCATCATCTCATCATGATAAATATGACACACCCATTTCTTATGGACATAAATCAAGAAGGAATCAAACTTCGGGTGGAAGTAGTAGTAATAATTCCCAGGCAAGTAGTAGTAGTGTCTCGAATTTAGTTACAATTTACCAAGCAGAGGGTTTAGCATTGTTAATGCTGTGTAGTGTTCGTTCCTCCACTCGTCGTCTTGGAGCTCACATGTTAAAAGAAATCAAAGGTTTGGGTGAAGCTTTGGGTATTAATGACACTCCGGTCATTGATGTTCTCGATAAACTTTGTCCTTATGCCTGTGAAAAAGTTTCAAATACATTACCGGCGGGTGAGAAACAAGCTGTGTTGACGGCTATTGCTACAAATAGTCTGGATCTTCAATGGATAACCGAGAGGAGTTGTCCTGCATGGTACACCCAAGAAGATGATGCAGCTGGTACCTCCGCATCCCCTGCTTCCTCACAATCTCTTCACAACTATACACACAATTCCCACTCTCATTCCCAATTGATGAGCACAAGTATACTTCTCAGCTCGAGTTCATTGCATACAAGTACCTCGACCCTCTCAACGGATGTCTCAATTACTCATGATCCATGGGCAAGTTGCCTTAAAATATTTCTCGACTACTCAAACGTCCCTACGAAATGTCCTCGTGCCATCCTGGAAGCTTGGTCCATTCTCATGCCCAAATTAACTACACTCTACACATATTTGGATCCCACACCTGTTGCTGACAGTAGAGCATCACTTCTACGAGGAACAGCGACCACAAGGAAACCTTTAACGGATCGAAATCTTTATTTGAAATTATGGAGAAACTATTTGCTATTTGCTTTCCGAACTGTCCCAACAAATATTAGTGTCTCGATCCGGTGCATTTCTCCTGACATGGGAATCAGTTCCTCTCCGGAAGCTCCAGATGGACGAGAAGGTCGGAGTCCACTACCACTTTCTTCCGCTTTGCTCTTTTCCATCTCACCAACTTCCTTGTACAAACAAATATTACCTTTGATTCGCAACGAAACACCAGACATACGGGAATTGGCCTGTTTATCTTTGGGTCATTGTAATCACATGGCGATCAAGTAAGTCAAAGAGAAAACATTTTATTGTTTCTGGAATTGAAATCTATCTATCTTGACTTCTTTAATCAAATAGGATTATAAAATAAAAAAACATTTGATTTAATTTAGGGATGTCTTTGAAGAATTTGCTCCATATTTGAGAGAAGCTTGCGATAGGAAACAAGAGAATATGCGGAGAAGGAAACGAAAGGATAATCTTCGTTTGCAAGTACTCAAAATCCTGGAAATGATGGCAGAAGAGAAGACATTTGGTCATATTTCAAGTACAACGTCTTTGTGTGACACACCATGTAGTGGAGCACATAGTTTGGGTCACAATGACTCCTCATTACTCCCCTTACCTTTAATTGAATTTCTGGACAGTTGTAAAGCTTGGTTGGAATTGGAAACGACTGGAGATAGAGAAGGAGGTTTGGAAATGAGAATTCATTTCTGTAAAACTATTTACCATCTTCTGAATAGTTTTCATATTGATCTCAGGGAGAATTTGCTCAAGAAAGATATAAGGAAACAATTATTTCATTTATGTATTGGCTGGGCTGGACCTTATTCTCAATGTTGGATTCGAGAGACCGTCACGGGTCATGTGAATGTGAGTGTGAATAATGTGAGTGGGATTTCCAATGCCAATACTTCATCATCGAATAGTTTAAGTCAACAGCAACAACAATTGGATTTCGCGGCTTTACAAGCAGCCTCCAGTTTACTAACATGTGGACCTTGTTTTCAACAAAGTTTACTGTCAGAAGAAAGTCATTATCAGTCAAGTCTTTATCC
This sequence comes from Gisinianus flammeolus, assembly GCA_034699125.1. Taxonomy (NCBI): domain Eukaryota; kingdom Metazoa; phylum Arthropoda; class Collembola; order Symphypleona; family Katiannidae; genus Gisinianus; species Gisinianus flammeolus. The sequence continues at coordinate 14,760 of JAIUND010000775.1, forward strand.
TTGGTTGGATTTTCTACTGTCATCAGAGGCGGATGTTGCATCGATTGGAGAAGAAATTGTAATAATGCTTTTGGAATTTAATCCAGATTGTGGTTCTCTTCTTGATTGGGTCGTTTCACGTTGTTTCACGGGAGCAAGTCAAATTGCGGATGCTTGTTTCCGAGCAATTTCAACTTTATTCTCTGCACGCGAGTATCCATGTGATAGATATGTTGCCATCATTAATGTGGCTCTTCTATACAGTGGCTCTCCAAAATTCGGTCTACAACAAAGTGCTTTTCGACTTTTACAGATACTAGACAAGAGATTCTTTGGAGAACTCCCAACAAGTCTTCAAACTATTGCTCAAACTAATCAAAGCAATGAACCAAATACCCTCGACGCTCTTTTGGGTCGTTTACCATACGCTAAAAATCAGAGCTTCCTCTCAAAACAACTTTCTTTACTTCATCCAGAGTTGACTATGCCCATGTTTTCTGGTGAGAGAATTATTTTCTAAATATTTAATTTCTTAATTTATAACAAGGCATAACAAAAACAAACAAAAAACGTAATAAAAGTTTTGTCTTTGATAAATATTAAATTTTTGGGAACAGTGTACGATAGTCACACTTCTATAATAATAATTTTTGCTTTGCTTTAGAAATTTCCTGGAGAATGAAATCTGCAAGACCAGATGTTAGACAAAGTTTACTCCAGTATCTTCAACCTTGGCTTCAAAATATGGAATTAGTTGAGCCAGCCATTCCCGCTCCAAATATGATTGCTCCACTTAAAATATTGGACTTTGAAGGAGTGTGTGAAAATATACAAGAGTCTTTTTCATCTTCAAGCTCTTGTTCTCTATGTGGTCGTAAATATGGAGATCTTGATCCTGATCGATTAGTTCGACAAGGATGGGGCTCAACTGAAGCTACTGAAATGGTCTTGAATAATTTGCTATATCTTACAGCCAAAGTAAGTTTCATGTATTCGTTTTTCTACTAAAAACATGATAATATTTAATGTACATGATTTTGTATATGTACAGTGTTGAAAACTTTATGAATTAATAATTTGTTGTTTTTCTTTTGATAGTTTGGACAAGAACATGAGAGAGAAATTGAAGAATGTTGGCAAACACTTTGCTGCTCATCTGTGAATAATCAGAGAGTTTTACTGTATTATTTACTCATTGTAACAATATTAGCACCAAATGAGATCTTACCACATGCGAAAAGAGTTATTATTTATTTATTCCGAACAAGACCAGGGAAATTACTTGAAGATTTAATGGCTGAATTACAAACTGTTGAATCTTTAAATTGGCTTGTAGAAAGAACGGAAATCCCACCATTTTACCGTTTATCTCATTTGAGGAAAAGTAAGTGCAAGTACAATAATTGGAATTATTTGCGATATGTTCATGTTTATAGAGTACATCTATTTTGTTCTTTATAGCTTCCAGCTACTCTGAAACAAATATGGTGAATGTGAATGGAAATGTTGGAAATGCTACGGGTGGAGGCTCCACATATGCTCACACTTCAATTCCACATGTTCAGTTTAATAAAGCTGGAAATGGAAATACAGAACTTTTAGAGAAAGGAACAATACACACAAAACGAAGGTCAGCTGAAGAGTCGAGTGTCTTTCAGAATCAAAATCCACACCAGAATCATCATCATGGACCACCACACTGTCGTTCGAGTAGTAGTGGGACAGCTAATTTATTTCGAACTGAGAAAATCCGGACAATAAGTGGCCCAGCAGCCCTTCCAGATACACAATTCCTAGCAAGTGAAAAAGCAAGATATGAAAAGGATAGAGAAAGAGAAAATAATAGTCAACAACAGCAGGGTGACAGTTTTACTGGGAGCAATCATAGCAGTGAGAAAGAGAACAAGGATAAACAATCTAAATATCCAAGCGGGAGTAATGAAACAATAGCTGTCAATTCTCTAAATGGGAATGGACAACCCATGTGTCGGAAAATGTCACAATGTCTTTCGGATTATATGAATTTGCATGAGAATGATATTGGAGATTGTCTGAGTAAATTAGTTCCCCTACCCATGCCAGAGTATGGTGGATACTATGCTCCATTGAAAGAATTTTTACCTCCTCAACCTGTGGCGTCCTTTCATCGCTCTAACATTGCACTCATGTTCATGACGGAGATTGTCAACGAAGGAGTTACCATTTCACTTTCTCCGGAAGATAGTACAGGGTCTCGAAGGGATAAAGATAAAAAGCTGGAGTGGTGCAGTTTTTATCTTGCCATGATTGTACATATGGCTTATCTGGGACTGGATCATGTGAGACCAATGGTTCATTTACATGCCTACAACATCCTCATGAATCTACTAATTGTGGCTGGAGCTCATAAGGATCATTTCACGATTGCAAAAATTCTATTGAATCAGCAAGCAAACTCCATCAACATACAAAGGTGAGTCCATTTTATATTTTTTAAATATTGTACATTGTATTTTGTACGTGTCTAATTGTCTAAACTTCTTTTAAAGAAGAGGTGATCGAATGATTGTGTAAATTTATATTTTAAAAACATTTGTCAAAATATTTAGGATTAAAGATGCAAACATTGGGCTTTACACACCAGGAGGTGGGCTGCCAACATATGACTTCTTGGATTCCAATACAGAATTTTCAACAACGAAAAGTCCTAGTGGAAGTCAGAATCATAGTCATAATCAAGGTCATAATAGTTCTGGAACCAAAACGCCAATGGATAATACACTTGGTGTAATGAATTCGAGTAGAAGTCGGGAAATGAGCCCTAGTCAGAGTCCAAAGAGTGCAAGTCCAAGAACTCCGTCAAGGCGACCTCATACACCAGTCAATTTACTCCTAGTCATTCCAGACCCTTCAAGTCTAAATGCAAAACGGGATTTGACTACAGAAGAACTGATAGTTTCATTTATTAAATTTTTGGCTGAGCATCGTGGTCAACCACTATGGGCATGTGAAGATATAACAGCACGCCTATGGAATATCCGTAGTGCAAATCAACTTTCATGTATACTCCAAAGCTCCCTCAAAGTTTTTACTCATTCTTATCCAAATTCTAATTTAGAAAAAAAGTGGGCACAAATCTCCTTACAAATTGGGCTAGCCTGCTCATCTAGACATTATGCTGGACGATCCCTTCAAGTTTACAGAGCATTAAAAGTACCCTTAATTTCTCGAGTGCTTTGTGAAATCCTTTCAAGACTTGTCGAGACTGTAGCTGAGCCTGGGGATGATATGCAAGGCTATGTGACGGAACTCATTCTGACTTTAGAATCTTCCGTTGATGCAATTGCTATCAAGAAACAACAGTCTTCATCTAATAATTTTGAGAGTACTGTTACGGAACCTGCAACAGAGTCCTCAAAGCAAACACCCAATGAAAATGTAAATGAAACACTCTCACCATCCACGCAACAACATCAAATGAGAGCTCGAAGTGGAACAGAAACTTTCTCTGTAGAATCGAAACGGCCTGAATTGATTAGATCAAGGTCCGTACAGAGTCTCACAGGGCTTGGACACGAATCTATGATTGATCAAGATTTAATAGGAGAAAAATTGCACTCGGATGTTTCATCGTCTGATGTTATTCCTCAAGTATTTTGGCTTGCCATATCTCTCCTTGAATCTGATTATGAACATGAATATCTCCTTGCTTTGGGACTTCTGGAGAAAGTAATGGAAAGGCTGCCACTGGATAGATTTGAATGTCGAGGTTAGTAGGAATTTTTACTGCTTTAAATTAATTATTATTTTCATTTTGATTTGGTCAAGTCCTTATAAAGTTGAATGATATAATATGCATTTATTTTTTGTTTATAACTTATAGATAAAGTTGAAAGAGTTCAATCTCAACTACAATGGAATTCTTTCCCTGGAATCATTCCTTTAGTTCTGAAGGGATCTACGAATCCAAACACATATGAACAGGTACAGTACATTGAAATACACTGTACACATTGCACTCAGTGTTCATTTAAATTAGAAACTATTCAATACAAGGTAATGAATATATCAAATACATATGTACATAATACATATCTTGTTTTATTGAAATGTAGAGTTTGTCAGCTCTCTGTCGTTTCATTCCTGTACTTGACTTTAATTTTGTGGATCCTACATGTGAAACGGGCTTCCCATTGGCTGTAATGGCACTTTTACCGTATCTTCTATCACATTATGATGACCCAACACCAATGTGTCTACAAGCAGCTCAACTCATCGCCATTGTAATTGAAAATGAATTTTATTATTATTAGTACTTTACAAGAGAAAAAAAACTATTTAAATTTTACAATCATATATAAATATTTATTTGGGGAAAAAATGTATAATTTAGTACTTTTTTATTTTAGGCTGGAGCTGAAAGAGGTGAAGATGGAAATCAGGCCCTTCAACATTTATCAACAGTCATGACTTTGTACAGTCGACGAAGTTTTAGCAAAGAGAGTCTTCAATGGACAAAATGTGTTGTCAAATATTTATACGACTCTTACTCTCATTTGGCGGCTCTCCTTTTATCCTTCCTGTTGGATGTTTTGGGTAAGTTTATTACAATCATCGTATGAAAATGATGGAATACAATTTTTATAAATTGATTAATTGGATTCATTCAAATTTGTGCTTAATACACTAATTCATTTTATTCTGTCCATTCCTAACCTTTAGAGAAAGGTCCAACAAGTGTGCAACCGGCTATTTTAGCTGCTCTGTACTGTTCATTTACTTATGTGGATTTAACATCTGTTGGGACTGTTAGCCCTGAGCTTCTGCGAGCAATTGAAAAACATCTTGAAGTACGTTTCTCAAAAAGTTTGTTGTTCTAATTTAAATTAATTGATATTTGAAATATTTCTTTGAAATACTCATCTTGTTTTTATTTTTATTACCATTTCCCTAAAGGGTCAACATTGGCGTGAATCACTACGGATTCTAAAGCTTGTAGTAACAAGGTCTTCCTCACTTGTTGCTCCACCACCTCCATTATCTTCTTACTCAGGAAGTCATAGTTCTGGACCATCGTCCATAATGTGGGATTCAGTTAGTACAACTTCTTCGGTTGCCTTTTCTTCAGATGTCGAATTCTCATCAAAGAAGGAACTACCTGGAAGGACAATGGAATTTACATTTGATGTGTCACAGACTCCAGTCATTGGTCGCCGTCATTTGAATACGAATACAAATATGAGAGATGAATCTGGCATGAAATTTAATACTAATCAATCTCAATGTCAAAATCAGTCCCAAGGAGGAGGAGGACTTAATCAAAGAAGTGGATCTGTTGGAGAAATGATGTTGGGTTTTAGTGGTGGTACTTCTGGGGGTTCAATTATTCAAGCAGCTTGGAAAAGACCTTGGCAATGTCAAAGTAGAGTACGAGAGTGTCTCATTAGTGTTCTCAATGCTTGTGGTCAAAGAGTTGGGCTACCCAAAAGTCCTTCAGTTATATTCAGTCAAAGTAGTGAATTATTGGAGCGTCAAAGTAGTGTGGCGTCCTCAACAGAGGAAGTGTCTGTAGCTATTAATGATATATCTGGAGCGAGTAGACTTGAAGATGGTTCAACAAGTGATGCTCATTTCCGTGTTTTCCGGGACTTTGATTTCTTGGAATATGAATTAGAAAGTGTTGAAGGAGAAAGCAATGATAATTTCAATTGGGGAGTCCGTCGTCGACCACTCTCTGAAATTGGGACTGAGCCAGAAACTGAAGGAGAAGCGGATGAAACAATTATGAGCAAGAGTACATCTCTCACGAGATCATCTCAGAATCAATCTCAGATTTCAAATAATCAGAAAACAACAAATTTCTCTTCACATGGGGATTTCGATATAGATAATGGTAGCCGACCAACGAGTAATAATAGACCAAATCATGAACTCAATGTACAAATGATGGAGCAATATTCCGATTTAACAAATCCAGAAGAATCATCAGATGAAGAAGATTTAGATGTGTCTTCTCAACTTATTGGGTCTCCTCAACCCGGGATGCTTCCAGAAGTCGAAGACTCTGAACCCGCAACTCTACAATCAATGTCTTTAAATAATATTGACAATAATGAGACGGATGCTGTATCATCTTTATCCCCACTAACGGCTAGAAGTCGTTCAAGAACTAGAAGACATTCAGATACAAGTCTTGATGGTCCAAGAAGCCTGGACTCCAGCAGTGAGGATGAAACTACTCCTTGTAATATCTCTCCTTTACAAACTATGACTCAAGGTAACTTGCTCTAATTATACTAAAATATACTTATTACACATGAACAGCATTTAATGGTTTGGATTTTAACGTAACATTTATTCGCATTTTTATTTGTAGTCCTTGAAGAGCAAACACCTTTGACGAATGAAACTGAAACTGAAAATAATATCCAACTGGAAAATAATGAGGAAACATCAATAATAGCTAACAACTTTATCTTTAGTCATCCAGAACTGAATGCTGAGGATGGAGATCTAGTCTAAAAGTCCTTTTTTTCAAAATGAAAAAAAAAACTTTCCCTTTTACCAAACTAGTGTAGACATTTAAATACGTTGAAAAAGTAACTTGATTATTAAATAAAGTAATAAAGTATGTAAATTGCGTTCTAACTTCTACATAATTTATATACCTACTATTTGAGAAAAGAGTATATCATTATATGTAATTAATATTTCTCTATAGTTATACAGAAGACTTCTATCACATTAAATACGAATTTGTTTAGAGTCAATTTAAATTAGGAAAAAATAATGACGATATTTAATAGTATGTAAATAATATGCACATATAAATCCTTTTTTGGCTTATTCAATATGATTTATTGGCAATTGATAGTAGTTTTACATCATATTATGAGAATATTGTCTTTTTTATTGTACGTAAACAATAATTGAAAAAAAGCGAATGTAGAAGACTTTTTTGTTTAAAAAAAATACCCGTTTAGGTATATTTAATAATGAAATCACAGATTAAACTCTAAATTAGACTTTAGTAGGAATTTAGGTACTAATAATAATGATAGAAATACAATATGCGAAACTAAACAGTAGAATCTTTGACAAACACTTTCGTAAAAGATATAAATCGACTGTTGAAAAAATTACATACACTACTACATACCCAAAAATAACATGTAAAACGATAATAATAATATTTTATTATTTATATAATTCTCTTTTATTTATCATTATATACTTATTACTCATGTAAAAAGTAAAATAATGAAATCTTAAATTGTGTAGTTTTCTATATAATAATTATGACATGAATATATATATGTATTATTTTTCCTTATTTCCTTTTCTTACTAAATAATTACGATCAAAATAAACTATGCGCTCGATTATGTACATACTAGAGTTGTGTGTGTGTGAAAATCGTCTAGCTGTCAATCAATGAACTCATTTCTTCAAGTCTTAATATATTAATACATTACATTTAATCAGAATGTAGGTATAGAAAGCGAAACAAGTTTAATCCCTGATTACATCAACTGACTTAGACTAACTTCATATTGATTTTCTAATCTTTCATCTTGATCCAGTTCAATGGCTGAGCACAAGAGTAAATCTCTTTCTGTATGATTATCACCTAATAAACATATGATATAATAATAGTAAGCATTCATAATATTGAATTTTACTATTAGCTATGTACCCATAATTTTCATATTAATCTTCTTACCTTGACTCCTTTGTTCAATATTCTCTACAGAAACTCGTGATAATTGATTGTTTAATCCAGGAGGACCTTGTTGTTGGCTAGTGGACGACACCTCTACTTTTACAGGCTTTGGCAAACCAAGAATGTCCAACGCACGATCTGAAAGTTTCTCTGTATTCGCTAATAGTTGCAAATAGATCCCTTCAGCCAATTTCAAGGCATTCTCAAGATTTATTCGTCCCGACAAATCATTCAGATGCTGTAAATCATACGTATGAATCAATCATTTCACTTAATTAATTATTACTAATATGCCGAATGTATATAAATAATATAAAATATAAAATTTTAAATACTACTTTGAAGACACTTACACGTAGAATTTCACTAAGCCCATATTTATTTTCCATCAGGATATCCCGATGTTCTTCGAGAATAGCAACACCGAAAATTAAATGAAAATTTGGACCAGGGAGCTGAGTCCAAAAGGCTTCCCATAATGTCAATGTATCACAAGTATCAAACTCACGCTGAAAATATTAATAATCAAAAATCAGTCATGTATTATTTACAATATATTTTTAACAATTATATTAAAAAAATTTCCAAATGAAATACAATGTACTTAATTTACCTTAAACAAAATAAGCATCCATCTAAATGCAAAAAACATGTTGGATGCATCACACGCATCTAAATATGCGCTAAACATGGGATCAACAATTTGAAGAATTGTGTACATGTCGCTCAGTTGCTGCTTCATTCCCTCTTGACTCATCTCAAAATTTGAATTCTACAAAAAAGACAAAAGTAAAGTGAATTAATCTCTTGGTACGAGGGCCGTGACGGGCATCTCAATGAATTACAAATATGATAGAGTTATTCTTACAATGCGATCCATAAATCTAACGAACAGCCAGAAGGATTCCACTTCATCTTGAACTTCCATAAGGAGCGGAGCTAAAATATCACTCATTCCTTGCACATACCCCAGATTAAAATTATACATCATGTAGGTCATCAGGATTTTCTGAAGTGTCTCAGTTCCAGGATTATTTTCTCCTTTGAAATATTCTAAAGTTCGGTCCGTTCTAGCAACATCCTTTTCTGTTATCAAAATTTCAACAAATGTTTAAAAAATATAAAAGTATAAATAATAAATATGAAATATGTACCTGCATATATGTTATTATCGTTTGAAAATTTCAATACTGAATACTTATTGAAAATGAAAATAATAGTACCTATAAGTGACTTGAAATCTCGAAATGCATGGAATCGACACTCTTGATCCAGACTTATAGTCATCCATTGGTTTTTTATTCGCTCGTATTCCATTCTTTTCTCCCGAAATACATTTTTCCGTTCCTCATACGTAGAATTAATATCGTAAAGGCCAAGTAAAAAAGGCCAAACTGGTTTTTTAATATTTATATCAACACCCTGTATCACATGAGAAAAAAACCATTAATGAAGAATTTTCATTGAAGATTGTATAATTGTGTACGTTTCCATATTTAAATAAGAGAATAATTTTATTATTACGACGAAGAAAAAGTATGAAAAAACTTACCCCTCTAAATACAATTAATTTAATGTCTTCAAAATTTTTAATTCGACCATTATTGTCCATATAGTCCAACCACTGTTCTTGGCTAAGTTGTTGACCACGGAAAGTGGCCGGGCGAGGTGAGAGTTCAATATATTTTTCTGGTTTGAAAACAACTTCATACCCTTCATCATTGGTTGTGTAATCCGCAACAGGGTCTTTAGGAAACAACCGTTCATTTCTCCTTTCAGTCTCTGGTGATGGTGACATATTTGTGGGACTTAAATTTAGTTGAGATTGAATGTAATTTTGTGTTGAGCTCACTGGGGAGGGAAAAAATTAAGAGTACACACATGGTAAGAACTCGTGACTCTCAATAAACACTACGCAGACAAGAGTTTTATGATAAGAGAAAATAAGTAAATACTGACTTACCAACCACACCACCGACTTTAGCGAGCAAACAACGACCATGAAATAATAAAGTCATTTTACTGAATTTATTTGTAGAACATTATATATATGTATAAATTTAAGTATATCCTGTATACATTTTAAAACTATAATCGATTTCTCTTCAAATCACATTAAATATCATTATTTCAATAGTCTGACTCATATATGAATAAAGATGACGAAAATGATTATACTAATTCTAAAGCAGAATTAAAAGATTCTGATAGAGATCATTATCACATACCTTTAGCGAGCATTGTGGTTGAAAATGCTTTTGGATCGCGTGTGAAATCAATAGCGTAACCCAAAACACTACGGGCAGAATCAGGTAGTAAATCCGTTATTGATGGTTGACTTGGATAATTTTCTCTTATAGGTTTGACAATGTACGAGTTTTTGTTTCTAGCAGTCCTATATATAGTTAATCAAAAAAAAAAGAAAGACAATTTAAATAAGTATAGAAATACACTTTAACATTGATACTTTGACAATGAAATAAGAAGTATAGAAGGAAACTTACTGTTCCAAAATTACATAACGATGTAATGCAGAAATGAGATTATTTGGGGATCCTCTTTCAAAAACAAAGGCATTCTGGAGAGAACCATCGGTTAGATATAAGACAAGCTCTTCAGGTTCATTGTGCTTTGATGGTGTAACAACAAAAGAACGAATCTCGGTTAAATCCAGCTTTACACTCCGAGTAGTACTGCGATCATCAAAAAAATTTGAGGGTGGAGGTTCCGTAAAGACTATTTCTCCATGATCTACATTATACAAATGACAATTCAATAATCAATTCATCATTAATACAAATAAAACAAAACAACATAAACTAATGTGTATACTATATAGTAAAATATTTTAATAAATCAAACCTTTAGACGACGAAGGTCTGTATCCTACGCCATTAGTCCCATGAAGGATTGGTAAGTCATGAGAAAGGTTGGAGGTTTGAGATGAATTTGAAGGCGAGACGTCTGCTTTCCATTCTACATAAGTACCTCGATTCTATAAAAAACAATTCACACATATATTACATAAAATTTAAAGTAATTTGAAGCCTTTATTTATTTTAAACTTTGAGATGAATTTGTAAAGTAAATAAAGGATACTTACATTTTGTGTAATAAAAAGTCTACCAGGAATTAAGACTGTTTTCGTGCGGGCTCTTCTATCAGATGAACTACGTTGTATAATCTTTTGTGATACACTTCCTTGTTCGTACACCATCTAAATCATTGATTAATATGAATAGTCTTTTACTCATGTATATTATATACGATGAATAATTTGAAACGTGAATGCTAACAAGCATTGTTTACCTCTGTAGGTAAATCTTCAATCTCTGAAAAGGGTGATGAAACCCTATTTGTGATGGGGCTAGTATCGTAACTTGACATGATGATGTTTTTATTTGGAGGTCTTTACGACGTGTTTATTTATTGTTTGGAAGGTCCAGGCTGAGCTTCTTCCTCGAGAGGTGGTGAGTCGGAAAGAGTTGATGGCGAAGATGTTGGTGATGAAGTTGATGACGAAGATGATGGTGAGGAAGATGTTTCCGAATCTGTCGCCAATTTCGACTTCAATACTTTTATTTGTTGTTCCAACTCTTCCCTTTCGTTTTTTGTTTGTTGGGCCTGTTCTGCCGCCTGTTCTGCCGCTTTAGTCTCAATCTTCTTCTTTTCTTCCAAATTTTTCCCCGTGGATGTGAGGCGTTTCGTCTCGGCTTCAAGATCAGCAAGATCACGTTCCGTCGCGGCTGCTATCGTCTCCAGATGTGCTGCCTTACTAGTTCGAGAATTCTCTAATTTTTTTTTTTTTTCTAATATTGTTTCCAACTTTTGTAATTCTTCTTCTATGCACTGGGTCTGAAATAAAATGAGAATGAGAAATGGCAGTTTCATGTATCTATTTCATTATTTTATATGAAATCAAAATTACTAATGGAAGCAAAATGGTTTTGAAGTATCCTCGTATTTGTGTAAGTTAAAACCATTTGAAAAGAGGTAACTTTACCAACTTACTTCTTTCGATTTCCTTTTTTGAAGAATCTCCTTTGGAGACATGGTGCGAGGATACGTTAGGAAGCAACAATGACAAGAAAAAATACATTTTTTTCGTGTCGTAGTGCAACCTAACTAGCGATAACAATTTAAATGTGTTGGAGAAATATGCATATTATGAATATAATTGCTTACCTTGTATTTTTTTTTTTGTTTTCTAATCCATATATTTTCTTCCTTTTTTATCTTCATTATTCATATAAATATAACATTGGTTAAAGATTATCTGGAATACGCAAATGGAATACGCAGAGGTCGAGTAGGACGTCAAGATTACTACAACACCAGGGGACCCTGTAAAATAAAGCAAAAAACGACAACAATCAACTTGATGCATTAAATAAAGAAGTTTGAAATTGCACAATCGCGTGAAAATGGCGTTAAATGACTCATAAGTTATGACTTTAACTGTGAACTGACAATTAGATTGAGGAAATGAAATCCAACAATGTTTTCAATCGAATTAAACGAGATTAAACAAAATTAGGACTACTACCATCAACAAGAATAAAATAAATGATAAAAGTAGTTTAATATAGGTAAATATATATATATTTATGTAGAATCAAAATTTGACAAAAAACATTGATTTGAAACAACTTGTTTCAATTTTAATTCAACGAAAAAAAACAACGTGTAATTTTCACTTTACCATTTCTTTCACATTGTTGAATGATGTCATTTAATTACTTGTGGTTTTAACTATTCACACGTAATATTATTCATTTTCACGAATAAACCAGTCCATCATAAACGTAATTAACTTTTATACTTAAATAATCATAAACTTGAAACTTGACACACAGGACTACACGAGTTTTTTGAAGCAAATCAAAGTAGAGACAGGGCAACACTGTGCGCGGAGGCAAAAAAAGTCTTTCGCTGGATATTTGAGTGAGCGAGCGAGCGAGCTTTATTAAGCAAGAATTGAGCCGCTAAAGTCACCTCACTCTTTGTCGACACTCACCAAGAGCACGTTTGTTCGGAAAGAAACTCTCGGTCCAGCATAATCATATAAATTATATTATATTTAGTAATTTTTAGAAACCCCGATATTTAATTTATTTAAAAACACTAACTACTACGTTACTTCTTTCTTACAAATTAGAGAAGATATATATTATACGGAAATATATATAGTATATTTAAAAGAAAAACAAACTACTTACTTGAGTGTAGCAGTGCTCATAATATAATCATCATCGTCATCATTATAGTAAAATTTAATACATTTAACTAGTTGTTCGTATAGTAAAAGGAAGGAAGTAAGAAGGAAACCGAACTCACGAAATCGTTCAACAAAAAGAGATATATATATACAATCAAGATTTTTTTAAGATTTTTTAAAAAAAAGAATAACGACACAATATAAAGCAAATTATATGTAAAATTGTTCTCCTCTCTTTGTTCTTCTCTACAAATCTATATATACAAGGAAACAAATAAACACGACAAATTACGACTATACAGATATTAAATCTTGTATTAAAATTTTAACTACACTTCTTCTTGAAAATATTTAAACAAATACTTGTGTGAAACACTGTGATCATGCCTGCTAGTCTTTTTGGAGACATGGACCAGCATCATGGACAGTCGGCTGTCGGTTTGGAAGATCAACGGGCACTTCAATTGGCGTTGGAATTGTCCATGCTATGTGATCCTATGACCATCTCATCCCATGACTCTGGTCACTCTAGCGATTCCACCTTCTTCTCATCCAATGATGATCTCCGAATGATCCCCAAAAAGAGCCAGAACATGACCGAATGTGTTCCAGTTCCAAGTTCTGAACATGTTGCTGAAATTGTTGGACGTCAGGGTAAGCATTTTGTTTTTGTTTTAGTAGTAATAATGGTAATAATATCTATACTAATCTATATAGCTTGATAAGTAAACAGTGTTAGCATGAACAATACATACACAATCACATATCTATTTTTATATTAAAAATGACTATTAGAATTTTTCATCAGTGTGAGTAATGTGAGGATCGAGTCTCGCTCATATATACTTTGCAGAGTCCATGAGATTTGAGATGGAATGAAAGGAAAAACTAACGAAAATATAATCAAAAGCAGAAGGGCAATAACACCACAGTGTGGTGGTGATAAGAGCAGAGTGGATACACAGAGCAATACAAACACACACTATACATTTTTAAAGTATATTAGCATGATACATGATTATGATTATTATTATAATATGTATACTACAAACATTTTAGTATTACAAGTAATGCGTACTACTGCTGCACGTATACGTACGTACGTACGTAAGTTAGTAAAGTAAGTAAGGATGAAAGGAAAATGAGGACGTTGCACAAAGTCAATGTTAGATTTCATAAGAGAGTGAGAGCATTGCATCCCATAACACGTATTACATACTCTCTCTCCCTCCCTGCATATGTAATAATATGTAATAGTGTATAGTTTTCTTCCTAATATGGTCTCAAGTCTCTTCGCTTGGTTTTCTCTGTCTGTCTGCTATTTGGAAGGATATTCTCATCATCCAACATGTGTATAATATATATATACGTAATATTATTTCCCTCTACTCTCTCTCTCTCTCTCTCTCTCTGTAAAACATCCGTAGTTTTTTTTGTTGAAACTTTTGTACCCGAAGGGCATGGAATGTTCCTTTGTCTAATTTCATGGAAAAATACTTTTGCCATCCATATAAAATCTGATGTATAGTAGTTGGCAGATAGGTTTGTAGTAGAATATACAGATAGAATCTATATATAATATATATAGTGTGAATATACATATACATACCTGAAAAATCCGTATCCGTATGGTTGGTGCATGCATATCCAGTTCCTTTATTTTATTATTATATTATTGTTATTTTCCATGGATAAAAAGAGACTTAATTGTGGGACGTATCACTATCCCCACTCCCCCCCCCGTCTGCATCTGCATAGATATATGTGCATATTTTTTTTATTTCATGGAGATTTAAAAATACTTGATAGTTTTTTAATACTTTGATATTACATTTCTCTCTCTCTCTCTCTCTCTTGCCCATCGCATCATTCATGGTTAGTTTTCCTAGCTTGTACTTTTGGTTCAATGGTTTTCCTATCTATATTTGTACGTACATGGTGTTTGGAATGATTGTGTGAAGGGTGTTCTAAAGTACAATCACCTGTCCACGCAGTTAATGACTAGTCAGCGAGTATATATGCGATGATGATGGAACATGCATTATCCATAGGGAGGATAATATAACGACAAAGACTACTACGTAGACGACAAGGACTAATAAAAAGAGTAGGGAAAAAAGAGAGAGAAAAACGAAAGACCAGCAAAGCAGAGAGAGTTGGGTCACTTACCTACTGACTTTGACTTGACTGGATTACCAGGAGGTATATAGTAAGCATTAGTTAGTAGTAGTTTCATCCACTATGCTAATATAAATGTAGAGCTGTGAAGCATCGTTGATTTTTCGTCGTTGTTGTTTTGAAACCCTCCTCAAACCATTTCTTTGTTCTTTCTCTCTCAGTCTCTCTAACTCTGCAACTATACTCGTACGTGTATGATGATATTGTATAGATACTTGGTTTGCTAGCCGGTGTGTAAAGTTAAGATGTACATATGCATATTGTTGTATGGATTGTGGCCATGGCCATGACTCATGTCTACATGTCTTTCTCTCTCACTCTCTCACACTGTGGGCAGTTCCAGTCCGCCTCCAAATTTTCTCAAAAACTTGTGTCTAATATCTGCCCCAGCAAACTGCATTTAAGAATATTCTCATTAAATATATTATATGTAAATGTATATAATATATGCATATCAGTCTCTGGCAAATGCCAATGTACTTGAAAATTCCAATTCCTTCTTGCGTCTCTATCTCCATCTCTCCAGGTAGATTACACGTCAGTAGGTAATAGGTATACATAAGACAAGTTTACAAGTCTCCTAGTATATTCAATCTTTGTTCCGTTCTTTTCTCGTGTAGATTATGAATTTATGGAAATTCAAAGTTTTTGTTACATTTGAGGTGTTGGACACATTTTAAAATCCAAAATTTTTATGCCTCTGAAACTTTTTTGTCCATATTTGTAGCAATTTTTACATTTTACTCTGGTTAATTAATGAATAAAATTGATTTGAGTAGCTAAATTTTCCCTTTTCGTTGTTTTTTTATTCTTCTTGTTTTTAGATAGTTTGGAGAGGTTTTATTTTCGGTCGTTTTATAATTAACAAGGTGTGTCTGTGTAATAGCTACTAGCTAGTCAACATAATATGTATTTATTTAAGATTTTTATTTTAATAAGTAGATCAAGTCTCGGATGTCTTTTTTTTACTTGTTCTTGCAACTTGGACCGTTTAACATGTCAAGAAAGTATTCAAAAATCAAGACTGAACTCTGCATTATTATGATCTGGAAAAATGTTACATAAAAAAAGTAAAGGAAAAAAATTGATAAAAATGAAAACTAGTTTTGCCATGAATTGCAAATTATAATAGTCTGATTTTTTACGTAAAATGCTGTAATAATAATATTGTTGATTTCTGATTTTATTACACTATAAAAAAATAGTTTTGGACTGATAATAATACATATGTATCTTGAAGTTGCGAGTACACGTGTAAGTGTAAAGACATGTTGGTAGTAGTGTAGTAGGTAGGTACATCTAATTGTCTGGGGATATGCACACACTTCTAATATGTATATTGAATTGTACAAGTGATATGTATAGATATATAGGAAAGGTGCTGCACAGACAGACTTTGTGGCTTCAAGTATAAGTGCGGAGTTTTTGACTGATAGAGAATGTACATTAGAGATGTACATGTGTGTGTAATACATACACACACATGCCATGTATGTACATACTGGGTTTTGGAAAAGGAGCATTGTATTTCATATAGATGGGTATAATATTTTACTCATCGTCGTATATGTATGTGTTGTGTATGTATGTACGTAAATGAGAAGAGAGCATAAAGAGAGAGGCCTCGTTCTGTGGTTCACTAGCCTCATCTTTTTCAATGTCAGACGGTTGTTCATTTTATTTTTGTTGCCAGGATGATGTTATGGAAGTCTATGTGGAAGTTGTTCAAGTAAAAGAAGTAAAATCGTTTTTGGGATGCTCATGTTCTCAACTTGTGCACTTGCACTACTATATGTACTCTTGGAAAATTTCTTGATAGCAATTAGCTTAAGAGTCTAATATTAGAATATATATAGAGAAAATCTGGCAGAGGAGTCAACGCACAAAAGAAAAAAAGACGCGCACACACAAACACACACGGAGTGCATTTTTGTTAAAGTTTTTGTACTCGGAAGGTGTATTAAATTCCTATATTTAAATGACGGAGGAATGCATGTGGAGATGATTTAATGGTATAATAATATTCAGGAAGTTAGGGTAAAGTTATTTATATGCGTAGCTATTGGGTATATCGTATACTTAAAAATGAGTAAGCGTGCACATTTGCCAAAAATATACTGGTCTGGTATGAAACTTAAAATGTAGTAATAATACTAATCATAATTAAAATTGTGTTTCTGTTACAGGTTGCAAGATTAAGGCACTTCGAGCTAAAACGAATACCTACATTAAGACACCGGTGCGAGGAGAGGAGCCTGTATTTGTGGTGACAGGAAGGAAAGAAGATGTTGCATTGGTAAATTATTTTTATTATTATTTTCATAATATAGTGATTATATTATAGTCATCGTCTTTCACGCATTCAATGATTGGGCATAGAAAGAGACAAATGGATTTAGATTTGGAAAAGAGCACTCCCATAAAATTGATTTTATGCAGGAGAGTGAAGAAACTGCAATGTCTGAAAGGGACTATTTTAATGTTCTTTTTTTGCATTTCTTTTCTCCTTTCTACAGGCAAAACGAGAGATTCTTTCTGCGGCTGAACATTTCTCACAAATTCGGGCTTCACGAAAAGGTGGTGCTGGAACTGGGACCGGTGCTGGCACTTTGACTTGTGCTCCGGCTCCTGTTCCCGGACAAATAACTATCCAGGTGAGCAAAATGAAAAATCATACATGATTACATAAAATCTCATTCTAAAATTTTGGAGCAGCTTTGTTTAAAAAACCAGTGATATGTGACGACTCTTTTAGCATATCAAAAATCATGCATGTAAAGACGACAGCATATAGTGAGTTTTTTGTATTTTTGCGAATCGAGAGTTTTTGTATTTGCGAATCGAGTGAGATTTTTTGTATTTTTGCGAATCGAGTGAGAGTTTTTGTATTTTTGGGAATCGAAATCGAGTGAGATTGTGTGACAGAGAGCGAAATATAAAGACTGACTGGTGTGTTTCGCTTGTTGTTTGGATTATAGGTGAGAGTTCCATACCGTGTCGTTGGACTTGTTGTGGGTCCTAAAGGTGCAACAATCAAACGTATTCAACAACAGACGCACACATACATCGTGACACCATCCCGTGACAAGGATCCAGTATTTGAAGTGACCGGTCTCCCGGATAATGTCCAAATGGCTAAGAGGGAAATAGATGCCCATATTGCTGCAAGTCCCTTTATACTTATTCTTTCGCTCTCAGTTATTATTATTCTATATAATATTGCTTTTTCCAATTTATTTATTCATTTTAAAGTAACGCATATTGCCGTGAAAACACTTTCCTTATTCTCTTTAATTATTATTGTTCAAAATCCAGCATGCCATCATCACCAAATATTGTGCTGGACGAAGTTTTTTAGATTATTTGCTGGTTTTCAGCATTTGCTGGACGTCTATTAAAGCTCATAGAATGTATATTCCATAAAAGTTTCAGCAAGACCATTGACAAAAAAGGCCTTCAAGGCTCGAGTTTAATTTGATAGACACGTGATAGATGTGATGGATTATCTAACCTTTCTATATATACTGGAAGTGTCTTTGTGTGTGTTTGTTTGTGTGTCATATGATTGTGAGAGTACGGGACATCCCAGAATCAAGATGACTCTTCTTTTGTTAGAAAGGGGATGCTGGGAAACTAATGGCGACTGATTTGGGCGGGTTCTTCCCGCCGGAAAACCGCCCAACCCACCATTTAATTGTGGTACACTGGAAAATCATGATTCCTTTTTTGTGAAAAACGGAATGGTGTGAGAATATTGGGAAACTGGTGGTGACTGGTTTTGGTGGGTTTTCCCATCCCAAAACCCGCGTTTTCATTGTGGTACATCATAGAATCATGGTTCTTGTTTTTGTTAGAAAGAGGGTGACGGGGTATCTGGATGTAAGGTAGACTATTTTTTCCTTGGGCTCTAACAAAAAACGAATCTTGTTTCTATGATGTATCGTTCTATCACAATCTTGTGACTCACAAACAAACAGGCAGACATGGAAAGGTTAGATGTAGGTACAATAATGGAAATTTTTTGACTTGTATATACATATGCTGATGGCATTGCAATCAAGACTTGATGGCATACTGGATTTTGAACAATAATTATTATATTGCTTTTAAAATTTATTTATTTTTAAAGTAACGCATATCATTCAAAATAATTATGAGGTTCAAATTTCCGAAATAAGCTCATATAATATAGCCGTAACCGACTAAAAATCATTCGGCAATAAAACGACCAATTAGGTGTAGTAAATTAACGCTTAGCATTTTTTGCATATATATAGATTCGAACTGGAAGTTTACCACTCGAAGGACATAATGGAGAAGAATTGTCGAGCGGGCATAATGAATTATTAGCTAGTCTCTACAAGAATGGTATCAATGGGCTAGTTGATGGACTGGGAGGACTAGGATTTGGTCTTGAAGAGTTGAATCTATTCGGACTCAATACCATCAACTCATTGTCCAGTAGCTTATCCAGCGTGTCTGGAGTTGGTCTTGTTGGAGGAGCATTTGAGTCTACTGGTTCAGGGAATTCAGGCTCAGTTGGTTCCAGTACTAGTGGAGGTGGTTCATTATCCTCACTCTCAGATCTCAATGGATTCTCATCAACTTCAAAGAGTAATAATGTGGCTAACAACACGACTACAGCACTCTCCGCCAACAATGTCTATGGTCACAATATGACTGAATCTGCTTTCCATTTGTTCGAATCTGACCCAATCTAAGTAAACTTAGAAAACAAGAGGACGAGATACAAGGTGAAGGAGACGAAGGAATATAAGCAGAAGACAACAAAAAAAAAGAGAAAAAACCTCAGAACATATAGACTATTTCTTTACCAAAACAAACAAAAAACAGAGAGTGAGAAATCATATTATTCATTTACTCAAAACAATAATTTTTTTATTCTATTATTTTTTCACACAAAGTGCAACAATTTAACAGTGAACAGAACTGATTTCATATTAATTACAACTTGACTAGAGAAGAAAGATGTAATAATGATACGTATATATATTTTTCATTTTTGGCAACATATTTTTCCTCAAAACTTCCTCTATAATCAAATCGTATATATACATATTGTACTGTATTAATATTTATATACATGTATATATACACACATATTTATCATGAATGAATGAATGCAATTGTATTCATATTAAATGCATATAAACATTTACATACTTATATACATCATATACATACACTCGTATCTATTTTCAACATCTTACATTTTATTTTGATTTTTTTTTTTAAATTTCATTTCTATCATCTTTCTTCAATATACATTTTATTTATACTCTTCATTTATCATGTTTATTTTACACATTAAAACCAACACTTGACTACATTTTCCAACATCAATATATAATGATTAAAAATCAGTAATGAACATTTTCAATATTATAAGGACACTGCAAAGAAGAAGAAGATTGCAAAGAAAATAATACTACTATATATCATACCACATCAGTACTTCTGCGACTACGTGTGTGTATATAACTTCTTCTTGATTATAAATGCAAGTCCAACATTGTACATTTTGTATATATAAAAGTGCATGTGATTTCTTTAATATTACACGTCTATATATGAATAATACTTCTACTTCTACCGATTCGTTACTATATTAGAACCCTTTTTGGTGTGGGCAACACATTTTTCAATTTTCAACACGAAATCCAGTAAGTTAATAATTCCAATATTTCCATACATATTTAGCTTGTAGTTATAATCAATTCATGGCTCAAAAAACACAGGGAGTGTAACGTTTTTACGTATATAATATATCATGTTCTATATATACAAACTATATACTATTATACTAAAATCTATCTTCTTTTTTTAAAGAAGAAGAACATATATAAGAAGACAAAAAAATATATATATACATATATTATATATTTGATCCATCGAACAGATCCATATTATAATATTTCCATTTTACACTACAAGAAAAAAAAGAACTCTATATTATATCCTATAATTTTTCATCTCTCCATCCTCATCCTTTTTGCAATATATATATATTACGTAATTTTGGATAATAATATTATGGTCTTCCTGTGGCTATATAGCTATAGTTATAGTTAGACTATAGCGTGTGTTTCAGCTTCTTATGCATTTATACTTAATCTTTATATATAAAAAAAAATATATTATAGTAGAATTTTACATTTACATACTACACAGATTCATATATATATATTTACATGTATACATATATATATAATATATATATATGTATAGAATGACTGCTTACCAAAAACAAACAAAATATTTAGAAAGAAAGAAAAACCTGCCTCGGTTGTTTTAAATGCTAGTGTTTATTATTATTAAATGTTGATTTTTTTGCTTGTACGAGACTACTATAATGTATAGTAATGTAAGTTTTTACAAGTATATGTAGCTGTGTAGACGTTCTCGTATGTGTTCCTGGCTTGGTATTGTGATTAATGGGGATTGTTTAGAATAGACTTTAGAAGAAAACGTATACACATAATAATAATATAAAATATATAGTATATCTAACTCTCAAGTTTAGAAATTGAAGAGGAAGAAGATATAGAAGTATAATGACGAAAATGAATCTGCCTATTGTTATAAAATATATACTAAAAAAATAAATCATAAATGTAGTTTATAGCTGCATAGTCCAATGTTTAGGTCTAAAATTATATAGATATATATATATACATATATATAAATATAAATTGATTAAATTGATGGTGATAGATGGTTTTACTTATGGGGATATCATGATTATGGAAACCCATATTATATAATTAGAACGTAGAATACAAATATATAGTAGAGGAAAGGAAACGTGTATAAATGAATAACAAAAAACAAGGCGCATAATCTTCATCTATATGCTCAGACTCAAAGTGCATACAATATTATATGAAAAAGAAATAATTAAATAGTGTATGACATACACTGTATGTATATGATTCTACTTTGGCTCAGGCTCTATGGACTTATTAGTTTAAAGAAAATCGGAAGCGATTAATATATATGATCACAACATGTTGTTACTAGTACTATATATTCTATATATATAACAGTACACTAATAATGACTCAATAAGCAATTAGCAAAACAAAAAAAAGTTTGACTGCGTGAGAAAGAAAAAAAATAATGCCAGCATGAGAGAGAGAGAGAGCAGTGTTTAAAAAAAACTCTTTACTGTTATTTATTATTAGAGATGAATGAGAAAAAAACAAACAAAATAATAATTTCGAGGGAATATATGGTGAGGTAAATCAATGCAATAACTTTGACTAAAAAAACATAACGATAATACTAATCTACTTAAGTAGCATTTAAAGCCATATAGCCATGGATGAATGTAGATTTCTGACCAACACAAAAAAAAACAACTCCTACATTCTTAAGACTATATGATTCTTACTTAAGAGAAAAGGAAAAAAAGCGATTACATATATAGGGAAAGAGGAAGTATAAAACTATTTACAAAAAGAATCCAATTTTTCAAATTTTTATCCATAACCATAATATGCGTTCATATGACATTTATTAGCGCCGTTATAGATCTACGGTTATACTAATGTGTGTAGCAAAAGAGAAGATATGTATTTAATATCCTGTTTCCTTTCTCAAAAAAATTAAGGGACAAAAAAAAAATATTTCTAGCTCATATTTTAAAATATAACCCATTTTCATATTTTTGGAATTTTCTATCATGCAAAAAAAGCAGAGAAAACAAATAGTTGTACTTGTAATTTCTAAAGTAAGGAATGAATTTTTATTCGTGTTTTTCGCCTACAAATATTTATGAATATATATATATATATATACTATAAAATTTATAGTATAAATGACTTGCTTTGAAGCCACCTTCATCCACTTCCACTACTAAGAAGACTTTAAAATCCCAAAGATTATTGTTGCATAAATTATTATTATTATTAAAATATGAGTATTATATTTACAAAAAAAAGAAATAGTTTATTTTAATTTTTTTATTTTAACTAAATTCCTACAAATATTATGAGACAGAAGGAGAAGAAGAAAAAAGTTTGATCTTATATAGATACCCATATTATATATATCTTCTTTCTTTAAGTAAGTGTATACTATTGACTATATATTAGACATATATTAGACATATATTAGTATACGGATTCATATTTATAGAAATGGGAGATGGGGGGGGGAATACTAGTAAATATTATCTAATTATTACAATTTTTTTTCTTGGTTTATTACGTGAAAAAATGTATAGTAGGAAATGAAATTAATTAATTAATGCGCTTGAAAACGAATTACAAAATTTTCATTACTATTATGATCATTTTTACTATCACTATATACTACATAAGTAGATATATAGTTTGTTTTTAAAAATCTAAATTGAGAAAAGTTGACTAGAAACAAAAATTCTTTTTCTAAAAACTGATGAAAACTTTCACTACTACTATATGTAAAAGAGATGTTGGTTTTCCAATCACATTTACATGCAGTACAATTTTAGTTCAATTCATTCCTTAATGAATTGTGGGAGATCGATGATCTACCAATATGAAGCATTTAAATAACAAAAATATAAAACGATATCGTAACTTTAAGCAAATGAGGAAAATATAGAAGCTGTAAAAAAAGTAAGAAATGTAATGATTGATTATCATTACAATCAATATAGGTATTAAATTATAGGTAGCAAATGAAAACCCAAGTGTTTTTTTTTCATACTATATACATAAATGTTTAGGCTAGGAAATCAACCAAATAGTAATAATAATTAAAAAAAAATGTAATGATAATAATAATTATAATTACTTGACTGTCTTTTTTGACTTGAGAGAAATCAAGAACAAATTAAGTGAAATGGTATATTTAATATAATCGTTTTATATAAGTTTGGGCCTAAACGTTTGTTCCCTAATATATAATGAGATGAAATTGCTCAAAAAATATAAAACATAATCCAATAAGAAAAAATGGAAGACTTGAACAAAAAAAAAAGGACATTTTTTATTATTGACTTCCATTTTTCATATATTATTATATACGACACAGAACAAAGGCCAGAAAAAGATCTCTCTTGGCCTTATTTTTTAGCCATTTCTTCAAGTCATGATGAGAAAGATGTGAAAGAAAAAATGAACGAAATTGCATTTAAGTAATTATTATAATATTATATTCAAATGATAAAGAGAGAGAATCATGCATGCAGAGGTTCATCAACTTAATTATTTGCTTTTTGGGCAATATGAAGAAATATTACGTAATAATGAGTGTATTTCGTAATTTTTTGTGAAACTAATGAAAAAAATAGAATTGACTTGAGTTTTAAGGGAAAGGGAAAAAAGTATTATTATTGATTGTAGTAGGATTGATTGTATCAAAGTTAATACTATGTTATCGAATCACACGTAGACTTTTAAGTAAAAAAAAAAGAAAAAATCGTTTTATTAATTAATAAAGATTTACCTGGGAATTTATGTGATATCCCCTCGCAAAAACCCTTATTAACCCCTTTTAATCCTAGCAGTTGTAGTGTAGTTTACACACACAAAATGTTAGTAATTTTCATCCCTTCTGTGTTACAAATCAAAACGAATCGAGTGTGTGCTATATATTAATTCTCTGTAATGCTTGATATGAAAAAACAACAACAACAAACTACAAGAACTTTAAAAATAACAACAGTAAATATAACAACAGAAAAGATTTTTTTTAAAAAAAACCAAACGGTATTTTCAATCCTCACTCACCTTTTATCGTTAAACTAATTATTAGTTGATTATGATTATTATTGTATTACGCAAGTTTATTATAATATATACATTCAGACTATTAGAAGTAACATTATATGATATAAAAAAAATTTATGATGATGATGCATACAAACAAATATTTATCATATATTATACTAAATACATATATATATATATATTTAAAGAAATATATAGAGAGAAAATAGTAGATTTTTATTATACACATATATTATATATTATTACATATAGACTCTTAATATCCACATCGATGTTGATGATGAATGATAGTTTTCAATCAGATGAATTATTTATGTTTTTTACTTTCTTCACAATGAAATTAATTTATTATTTTACAAACAAACAAACAAATGATAGCATGTAGTGAAAAAAAGATAATTATTATTCTTATTATATATGATACAATTAAGTAGAAGTTTTATTGTGACTAACTATATAAAATATAGATAAATATATTATATTATTTTGTGTTTGTATTTGTGTCGTGAAGATCTAATTATGGTAAAAAGAATATGTACCCGTCGTTATGTATGTTGTATGTCGTCATATATAACTAAAAATATATGAAATGAATAGCTTCACTGTCAAGGGAAAGTGCAGATTTCAGACAAAAAAAATTTATATTATATACACAAGGAGTTTCAAAATAACATTTACATATATACTATATTAAATACTACAAATATATTATTATATAACGCTTGTTTCTTATTACTTTTGTATAATTATATAACATTCATAAATATATATATTATTACATATATCGTAGAGATATTGAGAGAAAACTAGAAGAAAAAAACAAAGCTATACACAACATGATGATAATCTTACAAAAAAGAAGATAACATGAGATATTTAGAAAAAAGTATTTCGGGGAAAACTATGATATATTATACATACGCGATGCAAATAATAAGATTTTTTTTATATATATATCTTTCATCATCTTGGATCCTGTGAAGATTACCAAATTAAATTATACTTCAAAACACGAAGACGAACAACAATGTCAACTATAATCTATTTACAAAAAATAGGGGATATTATTATTACTATTATTGTACGTTAAACAAAAGCATATATGGAGATGAAGAAAAAACATACGAGAAAACGAGAGTAAAATAATAAAACTTACAAATTCACGTTTCCTTTTCAAATAGTAATAATAAAATAAATAAATGAGTATATAATAATAACAAAAAATAACACAAATGATTGTAATAATTAAAGAATACTAATAAATATCTGTGCTTATTTATTTATGACAACAATATTATATTCAAAATATACTGTATCTTTAATATATATAACATACATATATTATAAATATATAATAAATCAAAAATATTTCATGTACTAATTGACAGATTCATATTCAAAAAATAAATACCAGAATTTACAAAAAAAACCTTTTGTTAATTAGATATTGAAAGTGATTCATTTTTTCTCCTTGTTTTCTATACATTACTCACTTAAACTCACGCGTATATCTACTTATCTATACTTATCTATTCTTGTTATTTGATTATTGTCAGGGACAATTCATATAACGGAATAAGATAGAGATGGGCACATTTGTAGCATAATATACAAAAATCGTGTTTGAGAGCAAGTGTCATTTCACCCGAAGGAAATGATGTACCTATATATGATGAAGGTTTCTGTTTCCGCACTTAAACTTCAAAAGAGTCGCAGACCATACATATATGACGACGCTCCGTATACAGGTGCCTTGGATAATAATAATTAGAACTACATCACACTTGAACAATTACTATCACGAAAGTGTCGAGTCAGATGTAGCAGTTGCAGCGGTCAAAGGATCAGTTCAGATACTACAAAACCATTTATTTACCCAACAGCAGCATTAACTATCTACTATATATCTACTGTACATATTTTGAATGTATATTTTAATTCATATTATGATGTTCACACAAGTTATGTCGAACACAAAAAAGCAACTTTAATGTTAAACCAATTGTTATTATGGTATATATACTTTGTCTTTTAGGCAATCATATATGTTGAGTGACAATAAAATGTATTATCTCTCTAACACATATCCTCTTGCATATGAATATGCAAAAAGTGATTTTCCTCATATGGTCCCTTTTCTGAAAAAGTTCGTCATATATGTAATAAACATACAGAAGATAGGAATAGAATGAATGCATAACATAAAAGCCTATTCTCGTCTGAGTTTGTGTGAGTGTAATGTTTGTTCATTTTCCCCTACAATTTTCATTGTGTGTGTGTGTGTGTGCGAGAGAGACAAATAGCATTGAACTTTTATGTGTATACGTGTATTATTTGTTGGTTGTTCATGAAATGCTAAATAGTTAAAAGTAAAAAAGAAGTAAAAATGGTAGACAGGGTCGAAGGATTAGTCGTCTTCGTCACACTTGAGACTTGAGCATGACTATATATACGATGAGTATTAGTGTTACGAGTTGGATACACATGCACCCCACGCATACAAACTACTTACTATATATACTACAACTACAGATATGTAATTGCAAACCATAAACACCATTGGGCTTTCATTTACTATTCAGTAATCAGTGTTTTCAGATTTTCAGCAGGGTTCTATGCTATCGTCGTCTTACGTTAGTGTGCTATACTGTGTGGTTTTCACATTACTACAAAAATTATTGCATCAGTTTCAACTCTCCGTTCGTCATACAACCCATAATAATAATAATATTGCTTATTCTAGTATTATTATTATTCCCCTTTCTATTACTATTGTATATACTCAAATTGAAAATGGGATTCTTCTTTGTCTTGATGCATTAATACTTAGAAATTCCCAACAAGTAGGGAGAGAGAGTGTGTGTGTGTTAACGTTTTTTAACAGGTACAATCAAATGTAATTAATTTGGTCAGGAATGAGAATGATTTGAGTTTATTTTTAGGTGTTTCATGAATAAGTGAAATGTAAAAGTGTATTCCTTTCATGTGGGGTATAGTGTGATGGTTGATGGTTGATGGTGATAGGAAATGATGATAAAGAGACCTTGCAAATACTTGCAATTAAATGTCATTACTCATTATAAGTACGTTGTGCATATATACTGCAAACGACATTTGTCTATTCCCTATGGTTTGTACCTCTCGAACAATGCAATGTGTACGAGAGTCAGTCTATTGACTATGGTAATACGCTGCGAGAGACATTGAAGTTATAAATCAACTCATTAATATCTAATTAATAATCTTTTTCCTTTTCCTTATTCTTTACTTATACTTGACGAACCATTATTTTAATTTTTATTCTTGCATGTAACTATACTATATTACTACATAATACTTGGAGAAAACAACAGGTTTAAACCAAATCCAGGGATGCTATAGTAAGTCAATATTAAATATAAAAATATGCGTTATAACTTGGGCATGTCTAAACACATGTGTGCATGTACATTGCATTGTAAATCGTTAGTTGTTCGTCTTATCATCTTGTAGCCAGTGAGCCTGTGATACTTCCTTATCCTAAGGTTATAACGTATACTGTATAATGTTATCATCATCATTATTACGATGGACAAATATAAATATGTACACATGCCGTATACCCATATGTATGTAGCTATATACTATACAGTCTTCTCATTGTCAGTCTTACGGGATAAAAACAAGATAAATAATATATAAATAATATAAATATAAAGACATTCGTGTAAATATTTCTTATAAACATGTGTGTGGAGGCATGTGTATATGACTTCATATTACGTTATTATTTACTATGCATTTCAAGTATCTAGTCACCTTCTTCTTTTTCGATCTCTTAGACCTCTTTGAATTCTATACTTCCATGTACGGTGTGAGAGAGAGGGAGAGAGAGATATTTCTTCTCTTTTTTTTCACCATTTGAGTTCGGATGGGGCTAGTCGAAAATCCGAAAACTCCCGTGTTCAGAGTGTTTAAAGTAGAGAATGTTATTGGTGGGTTTCTACGCTGATTTTGAGAGAGTTTGACTTGGGACTGCAGTATTTGTATATATATGATGCAGAAGAAGATGGTGCGGGAAAGGAGGATCTGCGGAATCATTGATTTGAAACCGGCCCGGCTATTCAGTTGAACTCACACATACACACACACGCAGATACATGAATGTGTATTCACTAAAGAGAAAGGCACACGACCAAAAAGCCAGGTTCATTTTTACATTGGAAATGTACATGATACATAATGGAAGTGGAAGCTGATTATTACCCTTTCGCTACAAACTACGAAGACCATACAACCAACCAAATAGCAACTACCACTGCATTGCATACAAGATATTTTCGGAACTTAGACTTAATCTCTAGCTAGCACGCTTTCAGTCCATTATAACAAACTGTGTGTGTGTTTGTGTGTGTGTGTGTGTGTATGTGATATGTGTGAGCACAAGAAACTCATGTAGAATTCTCATGTAGTTTTCCATCTATACTTGCTACACATGTAGGTACATATCCCATCATTTCGTTTTCGTATATACTTGTTCCTTCTTTCGCCTTATCATATTTCCATAATATTAAAAGAGTTGTTTTTTTTGTTCCATACCATTCCATCCCCATACCAGGAGAGAGAGTTTCTCCTCCATGAAGAGAGAGAGAGAGAGAGAGATAAAAAAGGCAACAGAGCTCGACAGCCTGGCAACACCCGCTCCGGACTTTCCTTACTCCACGTGCCGAATTTTAGGAACCGTCGTCTCCAAAACTCTCCCGTTTTCAATCGATACAACCAACAGCATGTAACGTTCCACGTTTCTACGTTCGAACAACTCAAACCAGTAGCTTCCATATACCGCCCGGGTTTTTTTACACAGAAAAAACGAGCGAGAGAAACCTCGGTTCTTGGCTCGTTCGTATTGCTGCACAAATACGTACACGTCGCGTATATGTGCATGGTTTTTTTCATTTTCGTAGGTACTTAAAGTTTTTCATAGTGCTCAGGATTCGAATTCATACTGTGATATTCGAGGCTGTCTCACATATATAGGCACCTTTTATATTTATGCACACAAAACCTACCAGACATGCATTGTTTTTTTTTTTTTATTAACCAAAAAGGGCCCGAGAGAAATGTGTTTCATCATCATGTAAATAAAATATTATACCCATTATTATTATTATTAAAAAGGAGTCCGGAATTCCAACGGATGTACATGAGAATGACTCTGTTGGACGGATAGTATATACCACTATACACGACTACAAATAGTACAAATCATCACTTACGAGAGAGATTATCAACACACACACAGTTTTATAGAGTGTGTATTTTTTTAAATACTTACTGTCAATCCAAAATAATGATCTTGTGCTCATGTTTGTCTCACAGTCGAGTTGCTCAAGTTATTTTAGTTATTTTAGTTATTGTTCTATTCCATATACCTACTTACATTCAATATTACATGTGTTGTGTTGTTGGTTGTACTGCTCTGGAGCTGGAGAGTTTGAGCTCCAGCACCACAGTGTGTTATTCTGTGTGCCTGCAGTGTGCACATTTTATATGGCATAAACTTCACACATTTCACATTACCTATATACGATTTACATGGAATATGTAGAGTCACACAGTCTAAAGTCAAACGTGAAACGTTAAAGTACGAGAGAGAGACGAGAGAATTCACCTCAAGCTATATGCGAGTATGTATGTAACTATATGACGGTTGGTATAATATACATTACACATATACATATGTATGAACAGAGTTGCTCCTTCGTCGTATGTACATATATATATATATATTGCTGTATAACATAGAAATAGGATGGATGGGGTTGCTTATGCAGGAAGTTCGGAGCACGTGGCGCATTTATTGACATTGTGTACATATTATATCTATTCTTATGTCAATAAAACTATACTGTATATTATTATTTTATACTGTATATTCTGATTCTCCCTTCCCTTCACCATTTTCGTACATTTTGCAAATTGAAATAACACGAAACAAGTAAATGTCTTCATGAGTAATCTATACAGAATTTATTAATTTCATTTTTTTACATTGCAATTGTTCAAAATGACGGGGATTCCTTGGAAGAATAAGAATATTTATTATCCTTATTATTATTATGGCATTCATCCATCGACGAGCTCCATTCAATACTCAAAATGTCAAAAAAAAAACTCGACATAAAATCAATCATTGTATTCTCTACTGCAGTTTTTACGTATATGACGACTGACGATTGAATATATGCTGACGACTGTCGATTTACTTTAATGGGATATCACAAGTTAATGTTATAATATTCGTATTTACTTATTTCTTCGACGCTTTTTGACGTGACAGTCCGGGACAGAACACTCGCTATCTATATAACAATTATGAATGGAAATGAAAAAAGAATCCTCATACATAAATACTGTCTGTTTATTAATATTCCCCCACCTCACTCTCTCTCTCTCTCATTGGAACATTCCATGAAACATTAAAATGCTTTTAAAAAAAAAATACATTTTTAGGAATTATGTGATTCATCTATTTCTGTAGTTTAAATTCAATGTCGAGTTCATACATAACATGTCTGTATAACTCTGCGTAAGAAACTAGCTTCTCACTCCTTGAGAGTCCAACCTGGATTTATCACACACACACACAAATGTCACCGTCACCGATTGCCGACTCGTGTACATACTTGTATATATGGGAAAAGGGAAATACACACGCCTTCTGCATATGTCCATATGATATTATACATACATAGGATAGGGAATAAATAAACATTCTTATCGCCACAAAGAAAATCCTTTAATTTCTTAATATTTGATGCTCCTTGTTCGTTTGTTTGTTTCCATCACTCAAGAGTGCGAGTGTTTCTTCACCAACCTTGTCAATAATTCTCATTGTGTTTCCCTTTCCTTCTTCTTACATGTAGCCCCAACTATATATACTAGTACGTATCTCTCTCTCTCTCTCTCTCTCTCTCTCTCTCTCTCTCTCTCACTTGAACTATGTATACAGAACAGAGGAGAGATAATCAGACGAGAATTGAGAAATTGATTGTTGATTGCGTGTATATGTACATACTACTAAACCTTTGTTGTTTTACTCGATTCTTTTTAAATACTTTATTAATAAAAATCCAAGTTTATAGATTGTAGAATTTTTACACAGCTATAACGATAAGCTTCATGGAGAAACATACACACAAACACAAACATCAACAGCGTGGGATTACGGTATACAGTGCAATGCAATACCCAAACATTACACACACACGAACTCGAGTTGTGACAACGCTGTGGTTTTTTTCTAAGGTAAACATGGTGACTACAGGAAACATGTGCTTTCGCCTTATCCGCCGAAGGATATATAAAAACATTTTCCCTTCTTTATATATATCCATTTCTATTAAACTATGTATTACAATTAGGTACTATTACATTACTGTCCGTACGTACATACATACATGCGTATTCTGTCTGTATAGGCAAAACTCAACTATAGGCAACTATTTTATCATCCATCGGTTTTTTTCTGTTTATTCTGTTTATTCTGCTTATATTTTATATTCATTCAAAAATGTAATGCCATGTACAATTAAGTTTTCCCCAACGCGGAAAGCTTATTACTTATTAAGTTATTACTGTACGCCCGTATTTTTTGATATGGTAAATTTTGCAAAATTTTCCTACCAGCAGCGCTTTTTTTCTTGTTGCTACATTACATTACATTACATGTTGAAGACATGGACTGTAAAGCATGTAGAGATGTAGACTTTACGTCGACGGATATAGGGAGTCTTCAAGCATATAAAATTTCCTTGCGCTTCCGGAAATATATGTAGTTACAAACAAAAGTATTATTAGCTATATTATATAATTACCTAGCTAGGAGGAAAGAAGACAAAATGAAATTGTGAGTATTTATTTTTGTGGTAAAGAAGAAAAACTGAGAATAAATATAGGGATAATAATTGTAATAACATAATGCGTGAGTTGTAAATGGCATTGGTATATATACAAATTATAAATAAATTATATATATGTGGAGTCGAGAATAGACGACAGAGAGAAAGAAAGGTGGAGAATTTCCACGGGAACGGGGAGTATGTGTAGAAAGTTATAAATGTGTATGAGCTTTAGAGTCTTTAGACGGAGTAAAAGAGAGAGAGAGAGAGACGAGATGTTGATGAAAGGTAGAAAATCCATATATATATACATGTATATATGTATGCATGGAAGACACATATATATATATATATATAGAATAGAACAAACAGTGAAGACTGAGCGATAGTGATGTGATAGTGTGTTGTAGAGTGCATACAGATATATATGTGCGTATAGTTTCTAGTGAGTAAAAGTTGTTGGAATAGAATTCCCGGCTGTTGGAGTTGGAAGCCGGGGAATGGAAATGTACGGGACATTGACCCAAGAGCGATTTCCTCCATGCTTGCCGCAGAATTTCGGTCGATAGTGTTGAGTCGTCGTTCCAGACCCTCAAGGCTGTCGTCCAAACTTTGCCGTCTCTCATGGTGGCACACGTGCAGTCATTCTTTTGCCGCATTATCCTCCCTGCATAGCAACAAACATACAGATATGATACACACACACACACACAGACTCGCAGGCAGGCAGGCAGCACAGGCAGGCAGCACAGGATAATATAGCCCCGTGTGGAATTTGAACAAAATCTACTCTCGCTCACTCTCTCACCCTCCGTCCGATCCCCCGATACACAAAAACATACAGAACAAGAACATATGATATGATGATGAGATGAGAAGAGAAGTGGCAGGATATTTCAATTGTCAATCGCCGATGAAAAACAACAACAACAAAATCACTTCCCAATTGTCATTCATTAATCTTTAACTATGCAGACTAATCATAAAATCAGCCTTTGCGCGAAACAAATCCATTCTCGCTTTCCTCCTCCGTTCAAAACAAAACATCGCGCAAACGACAAACGCCAAATGTCAAATGCCCAACCGGCAAATCATATTTAATAATAATAATACTAATACTAGGTAATACAAATGAAGGAGACAGATATAAAAAAAACCGTTGATACATTTGTTTTCACCACATCCCCAAAGACAGACCACACAAAATTGCCTTTGCCTGGCCTTCTCACTCTCACTCTCATTGTCAGTATTCCCCCATCTCTTCTACCTTTGCCTTCTCTCTCTCTCCACTTTTTTTTATCATGGAATTTTTTACAGTGAAATTTTTCAATTAGCAACAAAATCAGGGTTCACCGCAGCATTTACCAAAGATTCTAGATATTTTCTGACTTATCCAGCACTCGTTTTCATTTCATGTTTCATGTGGTCATGTGAGAAAAATTCATTCAACGGTCGAAGAGTCGAGAGAGACCTTTATCATTTTCTCTCTTCAGCACGTTCGCATTTTGTCTAATTCGTAATTAGTGGCCATTCATTAACATGAAAGGCAAAGGGCGAACGTCGAAGCATAATATATACTGAATGGAAATATGAAATGTTAAAATGCTGACTCGGGTGATTTTGTCCTCCTCACAAAAATACAAAACAAATGCCTCAATCCTTTTTCATATAAATCTAGTTTGAACGTGTCCATGTTTTATTCATTTTTAGCCGTAATTGTGAATTTTCTACTCCAGATTTGTTCTTCCCGTATTACTGTACTGTACACACAGTCACACACACACATTTATTTGCACTCAATATACATTTACGACGAGCGAGGGGGCTGAGCAAGTTACAGGTACTAGAGAATTTCATACAAGATTTAAGGAATTAAGATTTCTCATTGACTATAATATATATTACGATATATGAATACATACTGAGGACTGTGACGGTGTGTGTGTGTGTGTGTTTACATTTACATTGAATTGTGTGTCTCTACTATCTATACATTTGTAGTACTACGGACATGGTTTTTATCACTTGGATTTGGAAAGCCCTGAACACGGTCGAAGGTTTTTTCCTCGACGATTCTTTAACACTCTTAATAATAATAATAATAATAAAATGTTCTTTTATCCTTCTTATCTGGAGTCCTTGTCCTTTACTACGGGCTGCCTTTTCTTCCATTGCCTTGTTCTTTCTCTGTACCCTCTTCTTGGATTCTAAATATGTACAAATATATATATAAACATATATATATATATATATATAGATATATAGACAAAAATTGAAATTTCCTGGCCTGGCTGTAATCTCTGCTCCTTGCTTTTTCTTTGATCTGTACTTTCTGTACCCATACAAATCCACATGGACAAATATATATAGAGCAAGTTCCTTTTTACTTTTCCCATTTTATATACATATTGTACGATTTTTTTTCACGGAAAAAAAAGAAAAGGAAAAACATTTTTTCATATATGTATACATGGGAAAAACTCCATCTCTTTACTTGTTTCTGTTCACCTTTTTCCCTTCCATTTCCTGTATATACTGACCAAATATGTATCCATTCATTCGTAGGCACAACCGACCATCTTTTCTTTTATTAATTCAACATCATGTTTCAGTTTCAGAGCTCTGGAGTCTACACACACAACTTTCTCGTCTCTATTGAGATCTTTCTTTCAGCTCGTGTGGATGAGGATCAAAATATTTTCCATGTCAATGTACATACACATGTACATTGACGAGAAAAAAAAAACGCTTCGGTTTAATAAACTTTCGTGCGCATTTCGTGCATGTTTTTCAGTTTCACGCCTATCGCCTGTATAGTGATGGAGTGAGAGAGAGAGAGAGAGAGAGAGACAGAGAGAGAGAGAGAGAGAGAGAGACGAGCCGAGGAGACACATGCATATTGCATGTGGATTTCCTCGATATAGATTTGAAACTTTTCCACAATGTCTGCTCCTCTGCTTCTTCGTATAGTATACTTTAATACTCGGGGCTACTGCTGGTTATAGCAAACTTTTGTGCACGCATGTAAATTGCAAACTTCTACTACGACGGCGACTACTCTCCGGGGTATATAGTTGGTATAGTTAGTATATACATACATGTCTAAAAGGAAGAAAAAGTAAATGAAAGTGCAAGTCTGTATATATCACCAACACCAACATCTATTACCAAAATCATCCATCCACTTCCCCACTTGTGCGTGTACATTTTTTTTTTCATTCTGTCTCATTTACTTGAATGCTGGAAAATAAACCTACAAGAGAAAAACTGATTCAGGTTCTTTCTTAGGTACTTTTTAAGGCAAAAGTGGAATTTATGGTAATTTTTTTGAGAGAGAGAGAGAGAGAGACATTTGAATTTCCCCGTTGACAATTGGAATAACAAACAAGAAGGAAAAAATTGCAAATTATTTTGTCGGTTTTCTATATTACCTATATTTAGATACTCAGTTAATTATAATGACTATAAATATGAAATTGACATTTCCCTGATGATTTGATTTGAGTTTTGTGGTATACAAATAGAAAAAATATATGAAAATATGATACAGGAGACAGCGGAAGCTCGTAGTGATTTACAATTTGCAATTTACAATTTGCTCTCTCAATTACATGTATAAAATAATTTGAAGGAGTCATTACGAACAGAGTCTATAAATTATATATACATTTGAAACTTTTGTATACTACGTCATTGTCTTGTACATATTACGAACACGGCAATGTGTGTATTTTGACTTTGTATAGCGTTTAAAGTACATATTTTTTCCCAACAAAATTTTGTGGAAATGAAGAATAATTGAATACCATCAAGCTTTAATTAATTAGCAAATAAAATGTCCAGAGTCGAAAATTGTCTATTCACTCAAAATCGTATACTAAAGTTAGTAACTAATACCATGCGTGTGTGTGTGTGGCGTAAATACAGATAGTAAATGGTTAAGTATTTATGCCACATAGTCAAATGTGTTTTGTTGTGTTGTGTTGTGGTGTAGTCAGCATTTTAAATTGTGTGCTGAGCGCACGTTCAAATGAATACAAATGAATGATGACTGGGGAGATTCTTGAGATATTGCGAAAATAAAACCATCATAATATAAAACCAAAGTTGCATTTGCATTTCGCTGTACATACTTATTTCCATAAAAGTTATAAATTGTAATTGCATGGATCTATTTAGATTGAATTTAATTCTAAAAAGTCAACTACAAAAACTGCATATTTTGGTTTCTTCATTTGCCTGTACTCTGTAGACGACGCACTATATGTATGTACGTAGTAATATTGTAGTAAAAGTAAAATTGATTGTTTTGTTCTCACAGTTCATCAGTCAGTCAAAGTGGAGTGGAATTTTCCCCTGCTTATCAACTGACGACGACGAGAGCGAGCGAGCACTCCAGTCCCAGTCAGCTGGCAATTCCAATTCTTTGGAAATGTCAAAGCCGGCCTTTGAAAATTTGAGGATGGAAAGCGACATCCCACCGGCCTCCATTCATTCAACGTTTCAACGTTTCAACGTTTCTAAGCCTCCACAATGGAGGTCCCTGCCAATACTTTGTTCAATCCTCCACTTCCCATCGCTTCTTCCCAGTCGCATCCTTCCCCATATGCTTAAGTATTAACTTACAATATACCTACAATCCCCAAATTTTTAGTACAAAAAAGCTAACAATTACAAAACTTACAATTAAAATTCTATAAGAAATGGGATTTTGTGTAGGTCGATTCTGTTGGTAAATATTTTTGCAATTGCTCCACTCATTTTGTTCAGTTGTACTATCGAAAAATGTCTCCGATTTAAAACGTTTGAAAGGATAACAAAGACTTTTGCAAAAAAAAAAAAAAACAGCTCTTTTTTTAAAGGAAAACTCAATCGATTTGTAATTTTTACAGTAGGACGTTAAACTATCAGTAGACTTTTTATAAATGCATATTAATGGAATTGTTTTTTGATACTTCCATTTAATTTCCCCCTCTGCATTCTTCATCAAAGCTTGTCGGTTTCGGAGAGCTATAATGGCAACATTTTCCGTTTTCCCAAAGCAGCTCGAATTCCGTTTCCGGATTTGGTTTCCGGCTTTGCACCACGCGACATCAAAAAAGGAACCACCGTTCTTTTCCTTTTCCATAGCCACTCTGAACCACCTCAAATCCACCAAGTTCTGAACAATTCCACATCTTTATAAGCTTCAAATTCGACCTTGCAAATCAATTTAATTTCATTTCAACATGTGTTTCATGTTATGACTTTGTATATTTTTTGGCATCAAATCAAAATATCCTAATTGAAATTCAATAATTACGACTTTCAATTTAAAATGCAAGCCAATTTGGGATTTTGCATTTACAAAATTGAGCCCCATGAAATCCAGCAGTGCACTTTTACTTTTACTTTTACTTTTTTTTTGCATGTACACAAAGTGGACATTTGCTATAGATTTATTGCACAAAATTTCCGGAAATTTCCCAGTCTAGATCTCTTACAAAGATTTCAAAGCGGACGTAAGTTCATACACGTGATCCGTAGGTACACTTACACATGAGAAACATCCTGTCTTGTTTTTTTGCAAAGCATATATAGTATTTCGTTTGTCGGTATAGTTTGGGGTGTTTAGCAAAACAAAAACAAAAAAACTATATAAGAACATTTACAATGGACACCCACGGGGTGCCCCTCGAGTTTTGCGACGAAATATATCCCACTAGACTCAGTTTTTTGCGCTGATT
>JAIUND010000776.1:0-53146 GCA_034699125.1 Gisinianus flammeolus
CTTTTCTTTTCTTTCTACTTTTCTTTAATACTTTTCTTTTCTTTCTACTTTTCTTTAATACTTTTCTTTTCTTTCTATACTTTCTTTCTAAGATATTTAATGATAATTCTATGATTGGTATTTATTTATTATTTCCTCAGTATCTAACTAAATTTAGTGCCTCACATTGTCTCACAAACAAAAACAAAATTCAAGCTTTCATTGTACGAAATTTATTAAATGTGTATAAGTATTTACATTCGTGTACAAAAGTTGGTGTTAATTGATAAGTGTCTTATCATAAGCGTGTGCAAAATAATAATAAAAAAGAAAATTAACGAAAGCATGCAGGTTATACAATTTGATGTAGAGTTGGAATCAATTTTTGACACATTATTTGACATTAGCAAATGCACTGAAATCGAAATT
Organism: Gisinianus flammeolus; assembly: GCA_034699125.1. Taxonomy (NCBI): domain Eukaryota; kingdom Metazoa; phylum Arthropoda; class Collembola; order Symphypleona; family Katiannidae; genus Gisinianus; species Gisinianus flammeolus. The sequence goes on from JAIUND010000776.1 coordinate 409, forward strand.
TGGGGGTAATTCTGGTATTGGTGGTGGTTCCTGTGGGATTTCTGGAATTCCTTCAATATCCAATAATCTCAATTTAATCTCCATGTTAAGAAGAATGTCCAAATCTGCTTTTGCCTCTTTACTCGTCATTGGTTTGCCTGAACATAACAGAAGCACATAATGAGTTATTGTCAATAACTTATTCACTATATTCATCTAAAATTGGAATAAAAAGTTTGAACAATGTACCTAATAGAGCAGCAACACCATCCGTCCACAGGTCAAAAGTTTTATCATCAGGTGCAACAAAGTCGATGGATTGCAATGGATCTCGCTCTGTCACTAAGCTAAACGCCAACGACATAGCCTTTTTTCTGTTGAAACACATTACAATTGACAAATGGTATATTTTATATACAGATATATATATCCAAACAAGATTCAATTTGATTTAATGATTACTACGTAGAATTTTTTCGAAATTATAAAATGACTAACTTGTCTTTCACGTGTGGGCAATCTTTTCCGGTCACTAAATCTTGAAGATCCACAACACTGACTTTACTAGATAATTCTTCTGGTAAAGGTGTAGCCTTTTCTTCACAATCTCCATAATGAAGAATTTTTCCATTGGGTGACAAGCGACAGAACCAGAATTTCTCTTTAACTCGCTAAAATTAATTAATTTAAAATCAAAAACGTCAATAAGTAATTTTCATTAATTTTGTAAGAAGGAAAATGGCTAAATTTTATATTGATTTCATACCACTAAGCCTCTTGATGCGTATCTATTAAATCTAGATCCTGTAATCATGTAATTTAGCCTATTTTGCTTGATTAATTCTGTCATCTCTGGTTCCAGTTTTCGACGCAATTCTTGGATTGGTTTTGCCTGTATTCACAAAATATTTCATTACTGACATAAATACTAACTGAATAATTCATAATCTATAACAATATGAGTTTTCATGTTTATTAAATATATAAAAACTAATTTCAAAAGTTATTTCAAATAACTTATTTGTTGTCATACTTGCAATTCGCCTTCTTCTCGATTAAATCTCTCTTGAGCTCTCAAGTTTGTTATTTCAGAGTAGCTCAACTTTTGCAGTTCAGTTTTAAGTGCTGTAAATTGCAAAGATTCCGGCACGGCCTCCAAACCTCGGCGAATCTGCTCTTGAATTACGTCAAAAACTTTATCAAAATCTTCAACAGTCGCTCTCATCTCTTTCCATGTTTTAGTGACTAGTTGAGCAGAAATACAAAACAATTCCTCAAATGGTTTTTCCTACACATTAAAACAAAAAAGTCAGTATGTCTTCTTCCAATATTATTGGGGCATAGTATGCAAGATCATTACATTATGTGGTGCTACATGAATTTTTGTATGCATTACGTACATGTTGGAAAATAAATGGATAGAATTTCCCTTGTCCATGCTCTACAGGCGGTTCACCGATTCGAAAAATTTCACAAAGAACTTTTGTTAACGCAATCGATGCTCTTGCAAATGGACACTCATCACCAGCTCCCCTGCACACGGTTTCCAGTACAAGTTTGTTGTAAACTTCAGTGTGTGTGTTCGCCAAGTAATGCCTGAAACTCCAAACATTTAACGTAAATAAATTTATTAAAAAATACTTTAATCTTTAGTGAAAAAAAAGTACTCACATGCAATCTAATGCCAAAATCCCGGGTGGGGTTTCACAAAAATCTTGGGCAGGATTTACATCATTTTGGAAGCCTAGTTTCTTGTAATCTCGACTAAAATTTGGTTTATCTCTTTTGGCACTATTACTTCCCCCGTTTATTTCAAAATTATTTCCAAAATTAAAAGAGCCACCGTCCGAATCAAAGGCGATTTTACAAAGGTCCTTGATCCGATTCAATGAATTTAATGAATCTTGATCCTACGTTTGTGAATATATCATAAAAAATTATTAATTTCTTAAGTATGCAAAACACAACCTATCTACAATGCATTTTCAAGTTGTGGATATAAAATTTTACCTGTGGCTCAACTGGTGTTTGTTTTCTTTCATCAAGAAAATTCAGAAAGTGAGTTTGTAGTACAAAAAGTTGACGAGTTGTTTCTGCTGGCCTTGGCTCATTAGGCTTCTTAATCTTTTAAAAAAAGAAAAAACGATTCTTAATCGTGATTACATACATGCTTAAATATTTACGTAAAAACATCAATTAAAAACATCATTATGACATGGACTTACTACATATTGAAGAATAATGTCCCTATACTTTCGAGATGTAAGTGTGCTAGCCATATATTTTCGTTTTGAATGCTCAGCTTTACTTAAAAGAGCATTCAGCAATGATCTGTAGAAAGAAATTTAGAACATGTAAATTTAAAAAAAAGGAAATCTAGCGTTTTAATGAGTTGTAATTCAACGAAATAAACTAACAAGGCATTCTGTTGAACTCTTGCATCAGGATTCTGTATGTGTTGCATCTAAAAGTAAAACAAAAACGCCAACGGGTAAAAAAGTTTTACCTCTAAACATAAATCATTAGACAGTACAGATATTTAGTAGTCGTAAATACTCACCAAGTTTGCAAGTGGAATTTCTCTTTCAACCTGACTATATGCGTGTCCGGACAACACAGCGCTTTCCAGTACCTTTTAAAGTCACAAAAGTTGTTTTAATACTCATCGAAATAAGTGGAAAACGCAGGAATATATAATATACAATGGTATAATTTTGAAATTTATTTACCTGTAGAGCAGGTCCCAATGCAACTCGATCTTGCGGAGCTCCTCTTTGACTATTGATATTTCCAACAATTCTAAAAAGCAAAAAGTAGCATGACATTTTAATTTTTAATAAAGACAAGTGTAACAAACCTTAAAAAATGTTTTTATAAAGTTTCAATAAATCAATAACTTATTGAATTTACTTTGAAATAATGGTGTTTGGGAGCTTCTCCCATGTGGCACTAGAAGAATGAATCATTATGTCCAGAAGAGCTTGAAGTAAAAAGGCCAAAGCTCTTTCCTTATCAGTCAGTTTGTCCTTTTCAAGTATTTCAATTAATACAGACAGACCGTCAACTCGACTCACAAATACATCCGCTAATGTTGGATCTGATGCTTTTTCTGCCAAATCCTTTAATCCAGACTCCATTGCATTTGGATACTTTAATTTCTCCAAAATTTCGTTACACACTTTAATTGGAGAATGGTGCATAACAACTAATTTCCCACTCAGCTCTTTTCTCGTCTCTTCGGTCACGTAGCAATTGTTGATTTTTAGTCCAAAAATGGATGGGTCTGGAAATCCCCATGTTTGACACACTTGAGCAATGGCAAATGACAGCGGTTGATCTGGAGGAAGTAAGACGAGTTCACCTTTGTCACCCTCTCTCAGAGGAGTTGAAATTCCAAATTTTAACGTAGCATGAGAATTTTGCTCGGACGAAGCAGTCTCATGTCGAACTTCTATACTTCTTGATGTCATGTTGATAATTAATACAAAAAATATAATTTATCTCTCTATTCCTGTAACTGTAGCCTTATTATTAATTAGTTCTCCTATGGATGGCTCTTTCCTGGAGAATATGTTTCCTACAGACAGATACACAATGTAAACAACAAATTAATTAATTAATTACTTGTGAAATCAAAATATTATTACGAGTTTTATTTCAACTTTCAATAAAATAATACTCTCCAATAATGCAGTCAACAACACTTATTTGAAATAACATTGCAGTTATTCAAGCTAATAAATAAAATGACGATGATAAATGTTATGGGTGTGGTAAATTAACGTACCCGATTACTAATATCCCTCCATGTACACACAATTGTCTTAATCCGGAAGTAATAATTAATTAATAATCCATTCAAATGTAAACAAAATGTAACTTAAAACTGACCATTTGAAATACTTCACAGCTAGCACAGAAACAATCGAGTGAACGAAAAACTCCTCCATGTTAGAATTGACATTCGCTGAGAACACACGAAATAACGAAAAGGTCTACAGAGAATTGTAAGAATTCTTTTTGGTTATACGTCAAATATGTCATTAAATTAAATAATTACATATTTATTGACAGATACTTTTTTAAACTGTCATTTCATCTCTTTTTCCGTTGTTAATATGTATCTCTCTCTTTTATTTTACTCTTACTTTCATGAATTCAAATATGTAGAAGACCGTAAGCAAACGGGCCAGATGAGCAAACCTAGTTTTAGAGTTATAGTGCCTTGAATATTCTCTGCTGTTTGGCGCGTAAATAAGTTGCTCAATGATTTTAAATTTAAGAGCAAAACACAAATCATCGGTTTACTTTAATTTTGAATTTTTGGAGAAGTTTAACAACGATCTTAAATTACTTTTGATCAGTAAAAATGGTTTAAACTTGTCCTAAAATATTCTCCATGTTCTGTTGTCCATATTATGGACTCCATAAATATGCAAAAAAGTGTTTTACGTAAATGGTCACTATTCTGGCGGAGAACCTCATTTTGTTTGAATTTGACTAAACTTTAACGAAACATCAAAAATGTTTACAATTTTTTTAGCCATGTTTTTCTACATATTAATATGCAAAAAAGTCAAAAGTAGTACTCGGTCCCTTTTTCCATCCACATTGCATCTATTATTTATAGATGAAGTGTATAAATAACACCTACACAAAGTATAGCATGTTTAGTAACAAAATGTTCAGTTTCAGTTGCGTGTAAAATGATTAAGAAAGCGTTTTCTTGTAAAACAAAAAAAAGGCAAGCTCAAAAGTTTCAGGCGATTTGTAAATGGCTGATCATTATTCTACACCGTTTACATATTTGGTAGCTTTTCACCTCATTTGCATGTCAAGTCGATAATGATAAATCTTCATGAGTGGATTCACCATGAATAATAATTTCAAATTTCAATTTATGGAATGCATAAAGTGTATAAAAAACACTCAAAAGATGTGCAAGGAGCTGAAATTCTGGTCAAGGCAGTATTAACTATAATTAATTATACGACGAGAAATTTAATAATAAAATTGAAAATGCTTGTGTGTGTGTTTGTAATTCATACGAGTCGTCAGTGGAAATTTGAGAGACTGCTCAGATATGTGTGTGTATGAAAAAACCAAAGAAATCCTTCACGCGTCGTTTTTACCATCCCTGTGCAAAATAGATGATTTTAATGTGGGAGAAAGTAATTACATAGGTATATAGGAATGAGGAAGAAGAATTGATACAAATATGAAGATGAGTCGTATATAAATGTGTGCATGTATAAGATACATACATACATACGTGGACAATATTAAAAGATTATAGTACATATAAGGGGAAATGCATTTCCACAGATATTTTTCATGTATGTATGTGTCAAGTCTTTATAGCAAAATATAATGACGAAATTTTGATGAAATATTGAAAGCTTTCCGTATATACGCGTTAAATAAAAAAAGAGTACGGAGGGAAATCGAGGAAAAGTGAACAAGTTGGAATAAAAATTGTGGTGTGTGAATGATCTATAGGAAGTCCTATATGAAAATTAATTTATCGCATCATGTTAATGATTGGCGTCAGTAGGTGAGAGTGTAGACTTTAAATGCGAACGCGTCGGTATTGAGTGTACATCACATTTTCCCATTTCACATGGAGAAGGACATGAAATATGAATATAAATAGGAAAAAATGAATGAGAATTTTTTTCCCTTTCATATATTATATAGTGTGTAGGAAGGATTGGGAATTGAGGTAATGTTTTTCACGATCATATTATCTCTAATTACATGTTAGCAGTTACGAGATCAACAAAAAATTATAGGGCATAGGGATGAAAATCGGCACTTTAGGATCGACCCGCTAATGAAAGACTAGAATCAAGCACCTTCTCACAGACGCTATTAAAGTAATCTTACTATAGTAATTTCTTTTGCAAAACAATAACAGTTCTCGGATATTCAAGTGGTGAGCGAGACGAGGCTTAAGTAAAACGATATTGTCGATTGCTTATCCCTCGACACGCCTTCAATTACCTTACTATTAAAACCATTTTCCATCGAAATGCTCAACTAAAGACGTATATATATATATATAAAATATAAATGTATACAAAAGAACGTTTTTTTACAAAACAAAAAAAACTCATCGTATTCTGCTAATCTGTTATTCCAATTATAAATTATGAATTACATGTATACATATATGTGCATGAACAGATCTAGCAATTATATGTACACACACATACAATATAAAAACGATACAGACGGGAAAACTCATGTTACGTCATTTTAACCAAGTATACTTTGCGATCCTACGAGTTTTTTAAAAGCCAATTTCAAGTCTCTCAACGGACTTGCATTTTATATTTTATTACAGTTGACGCGGTGTGATTCTATTACCTACTTTTTTTGTATATATATATATATACACGCATACTGAATGAAAGCTGAAGACGTGGCTGAGAGCGTGCTGAATTACTGGAGACTAATCATTTGTAATCTGTAACGTAATTATAAGTCTTTTAATCCTCATTATTCTCTCCACCAAAGCACCTTTCAACTTTTTTAGTTGAATGTTAATCGGTCTCAAATTCAGCATTCTTAGAATTGGTCTACCCCCACGCACATATACCTACCTATATGTAAGCATATACATTCATGATTTGCTCCATTCCCTTAAACATTTCTGTAATGATTTTTTCAAATTATGAAAGCAGATGAGATTTCAACTTGGATATTCAGTCCCTAATTTCGAATTTGCATATGGACTTTAAAAAAACATAGGGATATTTCAGACGGCTTGTACAGCTCAAACAATTTCATTATATGAAACGTATAAAACAGAGCAGTGAAATGTCATCTGTATATATAAAAAAGTGCATATCCCTTTGATTCCATTAGCAAATTATGAAATTGGGGTGAAATGTTTATAAATACAGATAAGTTATCTGCTTGTGTAAATATAAATATGATTGTAATGAATAAGAATGAATGACGAGATGCGAGCACGTAGGCTTTAGAGTAGGTAAATAACAAATAACTTGGATTTGCGTCATTTCATGTACTCTTTTTTTCTCTCTTGTAGTCAAAACAAGCGGTGTGAGAGGAGACAAAGAGATGAAAATAGCGCGATGTATATGTATATAAAATGTACATATTATACCTACATGTCAAGATATATGTGCAGCTTCAGCGAGAACTGAAAATTTTCATCACCGTCTGTTTGTATCTGCATAGATGTAAGATATACTTACTATAGATTCCAGGATTTTTGCATTTGTTTTTTTTATTTCGCCATGCCCAAAGTCATCGTTAGTCTCTATATGAGTCGTTATATTATTTTATAGTTAGGTCGTAACTTCTTTTTACCTTTGCGGCCATTGCCTTGTCTGTCTCATACAGTGAAAGAATAATAAAAGACATAATAATAATAATATTACTATCGTCGTTTTTTTGTGTGCGGAGAATACAGCAGGCGAATGAAACTAGCTGTCGTTTTTCTGACCTCTGACTTTCGGTTTCTATTTTTTGAAAAAATCGGACATCCAGCAGTTGTTCCGCACTGTTTATTTCGTGGAAATCCGGCGGTGGTTAAAGACAGAGGCGGCTTTTGAGGGAATTCTCTTACACATTATTTCTTAAAGCTCCATTTCTTTCCTGCCTTTCTTTCTTTCTCTCTCTCTCTCTCTCTCTCAAGGGATATGACTTGTGTAGAGCATATCTCCAATTCAAAATGCCATGCACAAACGTATATTTTTTTGTTGTTTTGTTTTGTTTTGTGCAAAGATGTATGTTTGTGGTTGGTATAAAGTAGTGTGTATATCCGTATAAAAAATAATTTTATTCCGTTTGTTCTAAAAGTTGTGTGTGTAGCGTCGTAACGTAGGTGAACAATGACAATTCAACGCGTGCAACGGAGAAAACTGTACCGACAAACAACCATACCGACATGTGTACATAGCACAAGTATAGTTTTGATGAACTTTCTTTTTAGATTTGAGACTGCTTGGACGGTGGCAGGCAGTTTTAACCGCGGCGAAAGAGATAGTTTGTGCCGGCATTCAAGTGCGACTACGTCGGGTTTTACTTGAACCCGCCCCACATTATATAAATGGGCGAATCCGAAAGAAACTGCAAAGTACATATAAAAACCCCCATCGTTTCTACACTAATAAAATTCACAGTGTGGCATTTATATATCTTCCCCTCTTTCTCTCTCTCTCTCTCTCTTTCTAACAAGGCCGATAATTTTTATTTATTATCTTATATATATGTGCATATCGTCAATTTTTTCATTTTATGATCCGGATTATGGCTATGACCACCATGTCAGTATCTGTCAGGATTATTTATTGAGCTTCGTTCCTTGCTATTAGCTTGAAATATTATCCTATAAATATCAAAGCTGTGGCTTTTATTTATTTTTCACAAACTATGCTGTAATACAAAATATATTATGGAAAACAAAAACAATAAGCGTTGTTGTCTTCCTCATTTTGAAATGCAGTGATACATGATAAAAAATTGATGCAATAAATATTATACTTACTTTTAATTCGATTCCAGTCTCAATCATCAAAAAACCGTATTTTTATTCTTTATTCTTTATCATTAAAGTACTCAAATTATGTCTGAGTATAGCATCAATTATAAGTTATAATACTGCAATTTAATTGACGAGTAACTTGTCCCAAGTTTATCATAACGCTCTCATTCTTCTATTGCCAAATCTTTTCAGCGTATTCACAATTTGACAAAGAGCAATGAAAATCCAATCCAGAAAATTACATCATTTTGGACAGTGTCTTATACTTTTGCTCCAAACTGTACACAGTCAAAAGTTATTTTGAAATAACGACGAGAAAGAATTAAAAAGAAAGTCACACTCTCCAAAGAGGTAAAGACATAAACCACACTTTTAATGAAAAGATTGTTCATCTCAAGTTTATGTGTACTGTCTTCACATTCCACATTGATAAATGGTCTTGAGCACTTACCTTTTCAAAATAGTTTAAACCCAACGTCAGGCTTGAATTTCAATCGCTATCAAGGTATCCCCACATAAATTATGAATTCAGCTCCTGTTTTATTACTTATCCAATGTTTCTTTTTCAACACAATCTTTTACTACACACATTTCGACTTTCGACCTTAACAAAAATTCTAATTCAACCCCCCGAGAAAATTCTCTTACATATACCAAGGGATCATATATACATACTACAAACATAAACTTTTTCTCAAATTCTCCCAATTTGATTTTGAAATGACTACTACGCATTACGATATGTGTAATGCATGTTGACTGTGAGTACATGTTAACTGCTTACTATGTTTTCCATTGCATTTCAATGTCTGTGCCAGCAGATTTTGTATTTATACGTAAAGATAAGACTGATCATTTTTTTTCAATCTCGTTTACAACGAGAAAAGCGTTCCCGACAACTACAAAATATTTAAAGTGAGGCGTAAATAGCATTGTGATGTGGGTAAAAAAAAATATATATACGCTGTTGTTTATAATTTCAACATGTAATCATTCAAAACTTGTAAGTTGTGATGAGGGGAAAAATACTTATGAAAATTGAGAATGTATAATATAATGGAATCAACTTTACAACTTTACAACTTTACATTCAAGAACATAACCATGTGGGACGTGAGTTAAAGAGCATTTTTTTGGTGGTTTTTTTTCTCGAGAATTTGAACGATATGACTAGACTCGCAACGCATATTAACTTTGCCTGTACGTACAGTGTATGAACAAACTATATACTCATTTTTTTGAACGAAGAAAAAGCATTTGTATTTGTTTAAATACAGCCATAGAAGTATAACTAGAGTGAACGTGAAGTGATGTTGAATGTGGCAGATAGAGAGAGAGAGAGAGAGAGAGAGAGAGAGAGAGAGAGAGAGAGAGAGAGAGAGAGAGTATCAAGTATCAAGTTACTCGGCCAAAAAAGACAAAAGCAGGTAACCATGACGACGAGGGCTTGGTGAAACCCGATCTCAGCTAGCTTTTTTTAAGCCAAAGTAAATGCATCAACTCACAGAAGCGACAGATACCAAAATTCTAGTCTCTTTCCCGCATACAGCTGTAACTGTTTTGACTATCTCTCTCTCTCTCTCTCCTGTTATATTCCACGGACAAAGCCGATATTTATTATAATAATTATACACATAACATTAACTGTTTGCATTAAAAATGAGTATGCATGGACTGAACGGGTATAACCCATCGTCATTACATAACATACAGAACATGCGTTGTGTATTGATGCTTTTCTGGTTTTAGATACATACATACCTCCTTACCCTTCTGGTCCATACAAACTTGACGTTCATCATGATAAAATAAAAATCTGATGATAGGCCATATCATCAATTTCTAGCAGAACACATTCTCCACACATTAGCATATTTGAAATTTTAAAAATACACTTTTTTAAAAACATTTTCATTTTCATTCTCGAAAAAAACTGTTTTAATATTATTATTTTTTAGGAAAGTATCTGTTGTTTTCTTCCTTCTTCACCCAAAATCTTGAATTTCCAGAAACCTTTTTATTCAGAATCATTGCAAGTTAATTTTGCACAAGCATTGGGCAGAATTTTCAGGGATTGCTTTCAAATATAAATGGTGATGTATATAGGGCGGGTTTAAGGGCTTGAGTTCATGTAGTTTTAGTTACCAATTACAACTAAATACTAGTTACATACGGACAATTACTGTTAAAATAATGAAAAGATAATAGCAAATGTTGTCCATAAGATTTGAGTATAAAATGTTGATTCTTTTTTGGCTGGGAGAGGACCAAGTGTGTGTAGCTGTAGTGTGTAGTTTTTTTTACCTATACCCCGTGTAGTTTACCTCGAATTTTTGTAGTCGATCAGATAGTTGGATATGTTACAAATTGACATGACGATAAATGTTCACCTGTACCTTGTCCACACATCCGTACATAAAGAAATGTACGAGAGAGAGAGAGAGAGAAGAGAGAGGGAAAGACACAGGCTGCTACATTATATTTAGAAATTCCTTGTTAAACTTGAACATTGCATGTAGAATGAATGTAGACTCATTTAGTTGATTGTATTACATGGATTGTTGTGGAACTTAAACGAGGCTTATACACTTGTTGTGATTTCAATGTGGATGATTTTCTTTCTTGATTGAACATACTGAACCCCGCTTTTTATTTTTTACGTGAACATTTTCTGGTTGCTACATCATGTTATGTATACGTATTTAATGATCACTTGGTCGAATTCTCCTGTTTACTCCTGGTCGTGTAGTAGGCAAACACAGACGGATGATAGCCTTCTCTTCTCACTTCATATACGTATACGTATTACATAGAATATTAAGGTCTGCAGTCAACATTACACACTTATAGATGACTATGTAAGTACGTTCCTACATTGATTATGATTATACAAGACTTGAAGAGCGGAAATATTGAAAGTTACAATACAATGGAAAACGTCCGTGTGTTTGGGGGATGTTGGATGCTCTTCCTCGTTTTTCTAGATGTACACAGTCAGTACACACACAAATAGACAGAGAGAGAGAGAGAGAGAGAGAGAGAGAGAGAGGTTCAGCTTTGGTCCTTTTGGTATATATCGTCTGACTTTTCTCTATTTCTCATGGTTAATCTAAATGCTCATCAGCGTACATAATTTGTCAGTTTGAATTTAATCAGTAACCATCGGAAGTTTTTCAATCCGATTTGTTTTTCCACCGTGTAAACTGATGGGGTCATTATTTGTACTCAGATAAACAGAGTGAGGGAAGCTCAGGTAGGGAATCTCTTCGTACTATATATATATACATACATACACGGAATTCATACATACGTATGTGCATGCACTACAAACTTTTCTCATCAATCTCCCCACTCTCGTATAAACAATAATGTAGTAATGTATGTATGTATTTTCATGTGTATTGAGCCAGGACAATTTTTCTCTACTTAATATGTATGTACATGCAAACCAAACCAAACATATACGTATATACTTTACCTTATTATCCATACAAAGCTCACTACTATTTTTACAGGTAAAAATTCATTTTCATGTACATATGCATGTGTACATCATTTTCCCTACTGCTAACTGCTACGTGTCATCCAACGTTGTGTACTGTAATTCTATAGAGAGAATCTGAGAACTTGTGTTATAATGAGGCAACCAAACAACAGGTAGTTATTGAAGGTGAGTTAATCTATAGTGAAGGGGTCGTCTTCTTCAGGATTTGGGAACCCTGTGGCACACACACACACGCATATAGGTATGTATACACACGTATTTTGTGTTGCTCAGTGACTACCTATTATGCATGTAGGCATGCATGTACGCTTTGTATTGTGAGAGAAGACTGTATTCATATCCTAAATCAACTATCTTCATTCCATAAGTATGACGACTATATGTACAGATAGATTGTAGACTATATGCAGGGAATGTTTGTCCCTCATTTCAATGGAGAACATATGTGTGTGCCTCTAATTATGATAATAAAAGGCAATATTTTCCCCAGCTACCTGTTTGTATTTAACATATTAACATTAACAGGATTTTGACGGACTACCAACAGCACAACCCCAAATCCATGAGCATATGCAACTTTGTCTTCATGTCAGTCAAACATAACAATAACAGAAGCACAGATTTCAGACAATGTGTATATGACAGAGCATACGTTTCTGTAGCTGTCTACCATGTACATATTGTACATAGTTTATTTTATATTTGGCTTCAGATTTAGATATATCTGTAGATTAAAGGTAACTGTGGTCAGAACATCGCTGTTATCCATTCATCTGTGCAGTTTTTTCAATAGTAATATGGCCTTTACATTTTCTTGGACTATTCTGTAAACGACCATGTAGAATTTGGAGTACACAAGAAAAGCATTGCCTGTTTATATTCTATAAAAAAGGAAAATGTGCCAAAAATTTGCAACTCCAAGAGTTGTTAAGAAGATTCAGATAGAATTTTGAGTACTTAAAAGGGCATTAAGATTTAATCAGTGGGAATTTACTGAAAAATGGCTTTAAATTTACATGGATTTTGAAAACTCGTTATAGTGTAAAATTAGTAGTGCATTGCTTAAAGGACTTTGAATTTTGAGTAATTATTGTTTTTGCATGCTTCCTTGAATACATTTTACTAAACTGAAAAGGAATCTCAATGGATTTTTACAAAAAAAGAGCAATTTGGATTTTCAAGTCTTTTTGGTGAATGAGTGAATGAAAGAATAGAAAAGAAAGGTGTTCATTTCTCATTTCTCATTTCTAATATCTATTTGAAAGTCCTATTGAGAGAACTTTCAGGTAGAAATTGTTTCAGGTTGACTGAATTAATTGTTGACCATGGTTGGAGTCCACTGAGAAGTTCTCAGTGAGAACTGACTGAGTGTTTGTGTGTGTGAGTATGATGTGAAAGACCATAATGGTTGCTAAGTAGTTGAGTCGAACAAAATGTTCAATATGCGAGGGTGCCGGTGAATTCTAAACAGTTATTCTTTGCATTATATTTATTGAGAAAGGAACCTTTCAAATATTAGACAGTGGCTCTTGAATGTTTTCCTTCATGCTCAACTCATCCAAATAATCATGGATAAAAGAAACATTCATTGAAAAGTAAATCAAGCAAAGCGTCTTGTATTTCATTTCATCTCAAGACTTTCCTTGTAGTAAAATGTCTTACCTGTCGCGCCTATATACCAATTCATAAAATTTAAACATTAAATGAGCAATCAGAAAAAGTCTTCAGTTGAGAGTTTTCTTCATTTCTTATAGAACACGACTCAGATCCCATCAACTGTACACTATAAATACATACCCTATTTTGTAATCCTTGTACAAAAAACATGGTGATGAAGATCTCTTAAGATGAATTTACGTTTGAGATTTCCCCGATTCAAGATTAAATCAATAACATGCACATGTGGTACACAGACTAGAGAAAAGCCAGAGATCGTAGGTTGTAAGAAATAGAGTTTGCTATTTTTGGATATCTATACTCATCCTACTTTTTGGATGATGTTTCTACAGGTCTTATGATAATGCCGACAATAAATGAGATGGAATTGCTATCTACAAATTTACTTTGTATGGATCAGTCTAAAAGATTGTCTTGAAATTAGATTCTTGTTTATCTGTATATACAGAAAACATATAAATGGTTTTTGTGGTAAATCGTTCCTTGAATTTATTGAGTCTGAGCGCATCACAACAAACATACACAGTTTATCATTACTTCCTATAATTAATACGAATATTGGATATACTACCATGTTAGACTTGTGTCCATGTATTATTAGCAAAACAATTTTGAACTAACAAACTTTGTATTCAAATCAATCATGGATATAGATGAGTGAATTTGTTTTTTTGCAATTATACAGTTTCATCTCTTTAATAACCTTAACGAAAGAATTACATGTGTAGTACTTATGGTTTTCATTTTGATGATTATATATATACTTATTTCATTTGTTTGCTTATTTATTTCACATACATAATATCATATCATTTGCTTTGGAATCTATCAATATCAATTAAATACCACGATCAAATATGATATTTTTTGATTTATTTGATTAACAATTAATCGATTCATGTCATCGACTTTCATATATATTTTTTACAACTATGTATATATATAGTACAATTGTAATAACTACTGTAATCATATTTCATGTAAGTAACTTTTATCGTGTGGAAATGTGCTGGTATGTAATAAAAATTGTGTTCCTTTGTAAATATCGCAAGGAGATTATCCGAAATTTCATTTTTTCTAGACATTTGTTTGATTTTATAAATAATTAGCTTAGAAAACTATTACCAAGGATTTTTAAATACTGTTTTATGCTCATTTTACCTAGTAATTAAATGATGTATTCTTATTTATTAAATAAACAAAAAGTAATACAAATTTTTAAGTACTATATACTGTTAATTATTATTAAATTGGTGATTTAATGATTTAACATTTAACTAACATGACTTTTGGTATTCCTGGTGTATTATATAGTTACTTAGATGACAACTTTAAAAGTTGAACTTTTGTTAATTAGAGTTACATTCTCATGTATTCAAATCATTCCATTGTTTTAGGGTGCGCTCAAAATAAAGGCGAAACGTTTTGGCAGTCGAACAATAATTACTGAAAATATGACTAAAAAGTAAAAATCATTATTGTAATCATTGAACGGTTTCATTAAAATACCAACACGATTTTAGAAAATACTTAATTAAATACTTTTAATATTAATGGACCATAACTTTTCAATTTATATACGACGATGCTGAGAAGCATTTTAACATTTTATCAGTAATTAAATTATTTAAAGATGCAACTAGGTATTACAGTAATACTATATCTATTGAGATTTTAAGTACATAATGTACTTATTTAAGTTCTCATAATTTATTTTATTTTACATAATTCTTATATAGTTTACAGTGTAGCTTTAATGTAAGTACTGCCTTAATATTATTGGAAAAATTCTTAACCTACTTACATATATAATAATGGGCATATCACAAATGGGTGTAATTAGATTCATCTTCGCATGAATAATCAAATCAAAGTCACAATTCGTAAACGCTTACGAATATTCTTCAAGTAACTCAAACACTTTTTTAAATTTCACTGTACACTGTGTACTGATGATTGGATTGGCAATTAACAGTTTTTTTTGGTGTGGTTCTCTTATAAGAAGTATTAGCAAAATGTCACACACACACTGAAAAGTAATATTTGTAAAGATGACAAAATGCATATACCAATATTTTGCATATGTTGTTGGGCTTTTATTGTTTGGGATATCTCATATCTGTATATAAATAACAAGTCAAAATTCTGAGTAGATGTACAAAAATATAATAAATAAAGGCATCTTTTCTATCCTTTTTCCTCCTGTGAAATTTTGACGAAGAAAAGAAGGAAAAACAGAATTATGGAAAGGAAGATGTAAAAGACGAGAGAAACTGAAAGACACATTGACGTGCTTTGTTGCTTGTACTCGGATTTCCGTTCAATTTTGACAGACTGTTTTTTTTGTATGTATATATAGTATTGTATAGTTTGTGCATGTATGTGCGTGCACAATGTGCATATGTGTGTAAAGTGGAGAAAGTAATCGGATACTTTTACAGTCATATGATTTCATCATCATTTTATTCACTTGATTTTTTTCAGGGAGTTATTTTTTTCAATCCGTAGTTAGACATAGCATATAAGTGTTAAGAAAAAAAATCTTGGGATCTAGATCACCATTCAAATTAAAAAATAAAGAAAATTTAAAAACAAAAAACTGATGACTAACGAAAACTAAACATAATAAGCTCAATTCTTATCATGACTAATTGCAAAACTAAAACCTCTAATGATGGCTAACGTAAGTACCTATATCGAATTTCAAATGAGTCAAAAGTCTTTGATTGAGGGTCCAAAAGTTGTAAGTTAAAATGGCCTGATCTAGAAAATTAATTTCCTTATAGAAATCCAAAAGATAAACGAGGAAACTAAAAGTAATAATGTTTGAAAAGAAGCTAGTGTGCATGATTTATATAGTTTAATGGTGTTGTGTACTGTTAAGCTTTGAATGGACAACGATAGGAAAAATTTGTGGAAATTGAAATTGTTTTTAGAGTTGTGTGTGGAGGCGTAATTTGTTGTTTGATTGTTCGTACGATATTATAGGTTAGTACAAAAAAATCAAACCTCCTTGGAAAATAAAGAAACCTAAGAAGAAGGTCAATTCTACGTCAAGTTTCGTTTAAAATTTTAAAACTATGCGTATGGTTATAAAATGAGACGCAGCCAGTCGATTGTGAAGGTAAGTGCACGTGATGCGAAAAAAATATAATATTGAATATACTTTTATTTTCGATGATGCATGAATAATTAATGTATTATAGAACTCGTACATCATTTGAAATTGCACTCATCGATAAATTGTCACGAAGAATAAGCAAACTGGATATTGGATATGGCATTAAATATTTGGTTTCACTTGGTAGTGAAATCTACACAGATCTCTCTCTCAGACCGCCTACCCACGCACTATTTTTATTTAGCCAAAGTTAACGATGGATCCTATTTCTCATAATAGCTTTCTTCGTGACAATAAATCTCCGAGGAGGGAAAACGAGACGACAGTTCTCAAGTCTCTTAAAGTATAGTCAGTTTGTATTTAAATTCTACAATTCCGCTTCTGCTCTCCCCACAAATTACAAGTTTAAATGACTTTTAAAGGAAAAAGAAAAACCTCAGGCAGATTTTTCTTTCAGAGTCTGTCAGGGAATATTAATTCATTTGCAAACTCCACATATAAAAATAATAAATGTCTCAAAAATGTTCATATAATTCCATGTAAAGAAAAAAATAACTGCTTGAATTGCGTCGACAGCTTGAGAGAATAATTTTACTTTCCTGAGAACTCTTAAAATTATGCGTCACTGCTTAAGATTTTAAAAGGCTTTTGTTTGGTTCATTTTATAGTTTCCATCTACCTTGAATTTGGAAAGGAAAAGTGACTGTACTAAATAGAAGCCAGAAGTACCATTGTGTGTAAACGTTAGAGAAACTATATGGGATAGCCGCAGAATACGGAATCATATTGCAAATTGTGCAGAGTGCACTGACTTAAATTACCTAAAGCATATGTTGCACATATAGAAACTCACTCCGCTTCTCGGATTTAGGTTACAGTTCAGTTCGGCATCGACAAGCATGCAAAAAGTTTTGAGTTTCTCTCTCTCTCTCTTCAGTACTCTTCACAGATGTTTATCACCTAACCCAAGCCGAGAATATAAACTGAACACTACTCTTTTTGCTATTTCTGACCCAGGAATCACTTCATGTACTTGAAGTATACACACATACGATAGTTACACATATACAGTGAAGCATGTTTAAACTATAGGCATTATGTTTTTTTTTATCTAAGAGTCAAATTTTTGGAACCTACACCAGATTTTTTCTAGCTTAATGCTCAATAAACCTTGTGATCTATATCTCGTACTATTATTACACATTCTATGCAACGTACACGTCGTACACACTTTGTGTACATAGGTATATCAACTTTAAGCTTTAAGGGTTTTTCCCTTCTAAATGCTATCAGCTGATTTGGCTATCACATCAACAGAGTCATACATATATAGCCACAGCTCATTTTCATTGACGTTCTTTCACAGAACTGAATATGAAAAAAATACATGTGCATTCAGTATCAAAGCTGGAGAAAACGCAGGATTGGAATTTAAAAACAAAGAATTTGTGCATTCCCGTTTACAACTTTTGTCAAGAGTTTTTTACTTAACGCAAAAGATTGAAACGAAACTCTTAAAGAGTTTACTTTACTTACTTTTTTTTAAACAAAAACAATTCCTCCAAGAACTACAAAAGTTTCCACTTTTTACCGTAGGTACTGCTATATAGCGTGTGTAAATTAAATTTGTGAAAAATAAAATGAAGGAATATAAAAAACGGAACCCGTTTCCACGATATATAATAATAAATCCACTCGTATATAACTTTTGTTCTTATGAGTATTTTGATATTATTAGAGAAAGTATCCATCTACGTATTCTAATATATGTATATAATATAATAATAATGGTATGGTACGGGTGAGAATTCGCTATAGATGTTCAACTCCACACATTCACAATTTACAAAGAAAAAAACAAAGTTATTTTAGTGAAGCTTATGTTATACGTGTTTGGTGAGTGGCATGACATCCTTGTCACATGTCACTCACACACTCACCAGACCCCTATACTTCGTAATAGTTTGTTAAGCAAATGCAAAATGATGGTACTTGTCTCTCTCTATATATATATCTTCACGTATATGTGAATTGGCCACAACTGCCAAATGAATCCTGATCCCAGCACATCTTTAACATTATCCATCCATGATTGTTAACAACACTTTTTTCCCAAATTTTTATGCAGGTATATAGGCTATGACTATGACTTTCAAACTATAGAATCAAGTACACAAGTATAATGTACACAAAGTACATATTACGAATGACGGAATGACATTATGAGACTTGAGAGTTGAGTCGTCGAGTCTTAAAGGACTTGCAAGTTCTTATAGTTTTCCTACAGTGACAATGCAAACGACAACAATAATTGTCTCTGTCGTGATAACTGATACGACTGTTGTGCGAGTGTGTGCTTGTACGTATATGTACATAAACTTGCCTTTCACTTTCCATACAATATTTTATGAATTTCCTCATGCATATATGTAGTTAGTATGTAGTATGTACTATGGTGGATACAGCGGCACGAAGTAAAGTCAGAGAGAGAAAAAAAACATCAAAAAAGTCGTCACCTGCTGTAATGCAACTGAGTAGCTGTTTTTTTTTATCAAATGCACCTTGTTGAGCATGAATTGCCGTGACTGCGTATGCCTCTTTATCGTTGACTATATATACGTCTCGTTTTTATAGTATTTTATATTATAGCATTAGGATTGTGAACTCTGTGTATAAAAAAAACATTGCGTAGAGTACGAACAGGCTGCATGTCAAAGTCCATCGTGGTGTATTAAAATTAAGATGTCTACTTTATAAAAAGCAATAGGTATACATATGTAATAACTTGGTATTTTGTATTGTGAATTGTCGTGGTATGTGTGTAGAAATAACAAATAAAAATAGCAAGTCACTGTTTGTGTTTATACATGTCGGAAGAAAAAACACTATCCACATAATTCAGTCCTACATTTGACTACTGGCTTTTCGTACACTTCAAGTAAGTAACTTAAAGCATTTTGCATGCGCATTTGGATTTTTGATACTATACCTCCAATTTCACTACAAAGAGTATATTTTGACTGGTATGGAATTGTTCAGAAATAAATACCAAATTAGTAAAATCATGATTAATAATAATATATTTGTAAAGACCTTTTTGAATTCAAATCCAGCCGAGGAAAATCCATTATGTATATGTATAATCTAAAACACTAGGTTAACGTATATTATTATGCATGTATATTTTTACTTTAAAGTCATTAAGAATAATTTATGTGCAAGTTTGTTTCTTTTCGATTGTGTTTGGAAGCGGAGTATTTATGGAGAGGAGAGGACATTGGAGATAAATGTAGATGTAGGAATAACAATGTAAAAGACAATGGTGAATGGTTACGAACACGAATCAAGGAATCAAGTTCAAAGGGAGATGACAAAAGTGTGTGGAACAATATCCAAATGGCTATACATGCCCACAAGATAATGTTATGATGATGATGAGAGATAAATAGACAGATAAAGTGGTTCGCCCTAGCAGCTTATAGAGAATTGTTGTTTTCTGTTTGTTTGTTTGTGAGTGTGTTTAAATGTGTGTGTGTGTGTGTGTGTGTGTGTGTGTGTGCGAGTTACTCTATCCAGTGTCACAAGTGATGGTATTCGTGTGGAACCCCCAGAGTTGAGACAGGAGGACCCAAATGGTGACCACCGAGTTCTGTTTGTTCGACGACGTCTCTGGAAGCTCCGGCGGATCCAGCGACTGCCGCTGCTGAGGTAAGGTGGAGATGATGAGGAATGCCTGCTACCATACTATGAAACCCACCAAGGGATTGCATCGATTGAATCGCGGCGAGTCCGGCTGACGTCACGTGATCCTACCACGTACAAATAATACGTAATCATAAATTATCATAAATTATATATATCACATTGATTCTCTTCATTCTTATTTCTCTCTCTTTATCTCTCTCTCGCATTCTCTCACATATATACAGAACAGAATATACACTAAATAAAGTATACAGGTAGACTCTCAATATCTCCATCTCATTTTCTCTCTGATTGACATGGTCGGTTCTCAAATACAAAACAGGACTATATGATTTCTTTATCGCTCTCCCATAATGTGTACATATAATATATACATACTAAATATACACACGAGTTTAAACTTTAAAGTGTAAGAAGACTGTATCCATCACAATCGTATCATGTATCCATCATCAATCTTCAAGAAATGACATGGACGTGACTTACTTTGAATTCACTAATCTTTAATCTCCCTTCATCTATTAATCATTATCCCATATGGCCAGTTATTTTAACGTTGTTGTACATTTGAGCTCTGACTGTCTGACTAATGAAGTTACCTACACGTTTAAAGCCAACTAACTAAGCTCAATATTAAATGACACGTATACGACGTACACGGTCAAATTAAATCCTATACGCATACATGAACCACAAGAACCATACATGACGTGGATTCACTTTAAAATATTTGATATAAACCTAATGAGATAAAAGTCAGACTTTCTTCTCACAACGGAATATATAGGAATTAAGTCCACGATTTTCTGTTCGTATACAGATATTGTTCAAGTGTAAAATGAAAAGAACAATTTAGGGAGGTGAAAATGGGAGCAAAGGTAAAGATAATAATTTTATGGTGTAACCTACCATTTGGTGAGGGAAAATAAGACCGTGGTGAGAGGTTGGAGCTTTGTGATGATGGAGATTCTACAAATTAAAATTCAACACATATTTTAATGGAATGGTTTTTTTTTTACGTGGAGATAAATAACATGTCTTGAGACATGAGCTTCTCATTCTCTACATCCACATGAGCCATGAACATATATACTTATATAGTAATAATAAAATAGTATACATAATGGATTCATACTTGAAATGAAGTTGGGTCTATTATTGGCCCTTTGTCGTCTTGACTTTCACCAGAACTGGAATCTCCGTCAGGTGAGCCAACACCAAGTTTTTTACCGCTTCCATCTTCAGCTCTGGAAAGAAAGAAACAAAAATTTGATAAACACAACCTTTCAATTCAGTTACAAAAAGAGAGTGAGAGGGATTTTAGTATCATCATATTAAAATGTTAAAATCCTCGCTTTCCCTTCACTGACAACCAAAACATGTAGCAAATTTAACATTTAACAACTCTGTTTTATTGATTGTGAGCTTCAATTAACATGATGCACCTTCATTCCGATAATCGTCTTATACAATCGTTACATATTAAACCTTCGATCAAGTAAACAGGATAGGGTATCTCTCTACACATAATATGCATATTTTACCAGTTTTTAATTCATTTACCTGTCCTCTGAATAGATATGCAAGTGTATGTATTTCTTTTAAAATGATTAACTTGTACACAGTGTACACACACCGTGGAGGATTTTTGCTCCTTCAAAATATCACAATTATAGATATGAGAGGTTTGAGTGATTTAGCAGCCTTCACTTTCAATCCTTTGCACGCAATCTCTCTCTTTCTCTCTTTGCCTCGCATATTTGTATAGTTACCCTACATTTCAATCATGATCCTTCAATCCTCAATTAATCTATAAAACGATGACATGGCTCAGAATTTGAAATCCCAACTATGAACTACACACACACACACACACACATTCACTCCGTCTCGAACATTGAAGAATGGGCAGGTAAGGTATAAGGAGGGTGGAACAACGAGGAACAAGATTGAGGAGGTCTGTACATAGTAATTGCAGTTGAAATCTGAAACATAGCTCAGTACATCATAATCATCATAATCATAGCGCTATCACTATCCTTAATTGACTCACAAACTGTACAACTCAAAGTCCACCTCTGTCTCTCTCTTTCTCTCTCTCTCTCTCTCTTTTACTCTTTTTTCCCTATCAAAATTAAAATTCATTTGGCTTTGTCCTGTAATCGTATCGTATATTATATACGTGCAAAACCATTCTCCTACATATTCATATGCATAGATTATTTTATAAATTTTCTGGCCAATAACAAGTAGGAGCATTAAAATCAAAACAACATTAATTTAATTAGAAATCGTGCTGAGCGTTGTAGTAGTCAAACGACGAGAGTTTCTTTCTTTTGATTTTTCTCTCGTCTGAAATTTCTCGATTGAAATGTCGAAATCAAATTAAAATCATCTACATATATATATATTTCATTTCATATTCACAGCTTTGGTGTGTACGAGGAAAAACAATAAGTAAAATAAAAATCATCTCCACAATATGTGTGTGTCGCAAACGCTTACATTTAGACTTTACAAATTAAACTAGACATAATAGTAATAAAATAACAATTTAAAAAAAATGTTGCTTTGCTCGGTCATCGTTGTTTGTTGTACTATTATAATTCCGAATGTGGGGACTCGACGTGGAAATGAATATCATATTGTGATGTAATGAATACTCGGGGAAATATGTAATTTAAAAAAATGTGTAGCATATAATATATGATGATATGTATAAGAGGAAATGTAAATGTGACTGTGTTTTGAGATGTGAAAGCTATGCATGTGAGCATATAGACAAAGCGCCGAGAGATATTAAATAACCAGAGCAGTTAAAGAGCTTGAAGTTTCAAAAGAAATGTGATGCTGAAAATAGTATAGGAGCTACAACGCCATTGCTATTGTCACTCAATACCGCCGACTTAACCTTGTAATGACGACCACTCATTTCATTCCTCCGTTAAATATCAATAAAAATGAAAATAAATCTTTGAATCCTTATCCAACTCTCCAATACATATGCCTGCATATATATTACATGTACTTTGGTTTGTCTTTCTCTTTTCAATTTGCTTACACACATGCTTTTGTATCCACACACACACATAAACAAGATGAGAGCGTGTGTGTGTGTGTGTGTGTGACCATAAAAACGTAATGTACATTATAATTGTTATTATTTAAATATAAAAGATTTATAAATTTGCTAATGGCTATCTGAATTTTGAATTATGAGTAATAACTTGGAAGAATAAGATTTCGCAGTTTACTACTATTATTATGGCTATGAAATGAATGCTTGGTATTGGTGCAAAACTTGTTTTTCTCCTTCGTTGGTCTCTCTCATTTTCAGTATATCCTCATATATGCTGTGTTTTGTTGTGCATATGAGTGTATGCAAACTCGTGACTCAATCCTGCTCATCATATTGTCCAACTACATACTTTGATATCCTCCCAAGGAAATGTACTATATAGATGAGCATTTTTTTATAACAAAGAATGTCCGTATGCACAAAAATTTACGTACATTTCCATATGTGTACAAGTTTAAATTTTATGTACAAGGAGTTCAGAGTTGAAAGAGCGGAAAGCTAACGGTCCCCTTTTCAAGATTTATACAAAAATACCCTCATTAGAAAATAAATAGCACACTTTTTTGTACACAAAAAAAAAATCTCAAGTGTCGCAAGAGATATACTATTTTTTGTAGTTTGATACGTAAAAAGCAAACAGAGAGTGTAGATGTTCCACACACATACACACACTATATTTTACATTGTAATATTCAAATACTAAACACATGCTTAAATGATATGAAAACGATGAAATGAACGGAGCATTTATAATATTTTATACAGCTTTTACACTATGTGTGTTTGTTGCAAAATCTAACACACAAATTAAAATGCTCTAGCACACATGTATGTACATATTAAATTATATTCTTGGTCATTAAACACTTTTCTCTGACCCATGAGCTTTCAACCGCTGTCTGTATATTTATAATATGAACACATGAACAGGTTTTTAGTTTCAGTAGATTGAACATGTATCGTAGAGGTACATATATTTTTCTCTCTTGAAAAAAAACTGCCTGGTAGTTAGTCACGGCGAAGGTAACAAAAAAAAATCAACTAAAGAGAGCTGATTTTTAGTCACCAGAGATGCGAAGAACAATGTTCATATCTGTAGAGACATGCGATCCCACAACGGTATGCAGAGAATTGAATTTCACCCAGAAAATCCAGCCTTATTTTATACATGTATACATTGTTTCCCTCTCTCTCTCTCTCTCTCTCTCTCTCTTTTTCTCTTCTATAGTCCTACAGATATTCTCCAATCCTCACACATATACATATGTAATATGTATGTGCATACAGCATACACAAACTTGGGAAAATTCTTGCATACCTTGTGGTAATCTTACGGAAATCTTTCCTACATTTGTCTATATGTACATATCCATACAACATGTACGCATACAAAGTTTTTACACGTCTACAAATACATACAGTGTTGTTGTATAGTCTAAACTGTAGTAACTGAGTATGGTGATACATATTGGTGCGTAGGCAAAGTCAAGTAAATAGTTTGGCTGGTTGGCTTGATTTGATCATTGGAATAGGAATACTACGGAGAGCAAAACGGCGGAACGTCTAAAGAAACAAGGAAAAACGAAGCGTAACCCAAGTAAAGGCAAATACACTACATATATATGAATGACATTCAATGTGTTTGTGTGTGTTTGTGTGTGTTTGTACGTGTGCATGTCTAACATCGTATCGTCAAGTCACCGAGTTGGCCAAGAAGATGACGATTTAGAAATGTAGAATGGATTGCAGTCTACGCTGGTGTGTGTGTGTGTGTGTAGAGTGCCGAGTTAAAGGAAAACCAAATGAAAGATGTTGATTAAAGATGTGAGTGCCGTTGTCATTCTCTAAGACTGCTATTGCATTTGCTCTCACTATTTTTCCTCTCTCTGTCTCTCTTTCTCTCTCTCTCTTTCTCTCTCTCTCTCTCTCTCTCTCTCTCTCCTTCGGTGCGTTCCTGTTTAACTGACGATGAGTCCTGGCCCTGGTCTTGGTCCTCATTCGTTCAGATCTCTTTTCTACTGCTGCTGTCGACTGTCGTTAAGTCGTTGTTACTCGTTTGTATTTTGTTTTCTTTATGCAGTGTCTACTGTGCCATGGTCTGCTGGTATGTGATGTTGTTATTACGATATGGAAACTCTAGACTCTCGAGACTGACTAGATTCACTCTATCTATTGCGACATATAGCCGACAATAATAAGTTATAGCTTATCGTCTTCTTCAAGTTTTTCCACTATACGATCTCTGTGTGTGTGTGGTGTGTTTGTAGTTGTATACAGATATTTGTAGCATGTACTGTACTCACTCGTATTTTTCTCTCGTTGTGTTTTCTCTGTGTGTGCGAGAGAGTGTATATATGTACACACTGATGTGAGTGCTTCATCTGTATTGCCTTTATCTTACTAGCTGTTTTACTCTACGTAACTCTTGCTCTGATCATCAGAAGAGATTTTTTTCTAGTTTAAGAGGAGGAAATTTCTATTTTGGATTCAACTCTAACTCTCTTTCTCTCTCGTTCTCTTATTTCCATCTCTCTCTCTCTCTTTCTCTCTCTAGCTATGTGCTATGGGCTAGGATGTTAGTTGAGACGACAGAAGCCCGGGTATCAGGTTTCATGTCTACCACCCACAATGGGAGCTTGAGTTCCGTCCCTCGTTCCTTTTGACACTAATGGAACCTTTCCAAAATCTGATAACCCAAACATTATCATGTGCAGATTCTTCCCCCCGTATACATCATCATCTGTCCTACATCAATTGCAACTTTTTCAAATAGTTTTTTCCTTTTTTCTTTTTTTTACACACTCATACATCCTCATGAAGGTAAACTTACGTGAACAGTGAACAGTATACTATACACTCATCTTGTTCCACACTTTTACTTGTACTTACTATTCTTGAATGTCCTGATGACATTGTAATTTTTTGAATTCCATTGAAAACAAATCTTCTAGTTGTTACTTCCCAAACTAATTGATATAAAAAGACTTTCCAGAACCCCATTCAAAACTGTTTACATTTATACACAAATGCATAATATTCACATAATTTTTTTTTCATTTTCGAATGGAGACTGGTATTCATTTCAAATGATAGTTGATGGTTACTTAAAACGTGTTTATTTGACTATACTTGTTGTGATCTGACAATGAGTCTACAGATACAGATTCCACTGATATCCAACCATATATGTACCAAGAGTGCATTTACGCGTGAAACTAATTGGCAAACGAGTATTCACGTAATACTCGGTGTGTATTATCAGTAATCTAATGGATATAGCTAAGTATTACTTAGTAAGTAAGTATTATTATTAGGCACTGGAAGGATTTACATTTGGAGTTGTTTTGAATTCTGAATAAACTGGAAAGTCGGAGAGTGTGTGCAGTCCATAATGTGTATGCGTTAGTGTTTGTTTGTCTAGTTCTAGTATGTCTTTGTTTGAATCTATTATTTCCCTGAACCTTTCCTACTTTCCTGCATTTCCTTTATACGAGATATCTACTCTCTATACTTTGGCTCTTATAACTCTTCCGAGTCCTTGTCCAAAGTTCGAGTCTGAGTCTGAGTTGGAACTACATAGCTGATGCAAGTTGGTGATAATGTCTTTATAGATTTGTACGGTTGATGAAGGAGCAGATGAAAGGGGTAATGAACGGGCGGGTAAATGGTTAAATGGTAAATTTGTCGCAGGAAACTCTAAAACTGGAAAACACGAGGTTTTACAACAAACTAAACAAGCTTGGAATGTCTGCCTTTATGACGAAACACGGTTTCTTTTTGAAGCCTCCTCTCTCTCTCTCTCTCTCTCTCTCTCTCTCTCTCTCTGATTCCGTGTACTCACTAATGAAATTATCTTGCCGCCAATAGCATCAATGCCATCCTAAATGTCGTTAGTTAAAGACGTAAAGAGAAATTGTAAAATCCACAATGACACATTGGGGGATAGAAACAATGAGAGCGAACGTAACATTTAAATGTGTTAAATGTGTTCTTGAAAGCCGACAATGGGGTAAAACAGATTGGTGACAACGATTACTTTTCTACCCTGTCTATACTCTTCCCCATTTCCGTGTACAGAAATTTTGTATTCTAGATGCAATGATTATATATATATATTGACATGCCTTCCCTATTTTTTTAGATCAATTACCTATAGGCATATACATGCATCTGTAATCTGTACCTTATTGACATGTATTGAGAGTTGTTATGACAGAATCTCTCTACAACAATGCCTATACCAACTAATTCTACATTATAAGAGGGATGCGTGTGAGAGTATGAGGATTATAAATACAGATATTTGTATGGAGAAAGTATACAATTGAGAAATTGGGATTGAAATTTTTACCTTGGTGGTCCATCTTTCTGCTCAGCAGCACGGTCACGTTGTCTTCTATTTTTGAACCAATTGCTGACTTGTGTGGTGGTCAAACCGGTGGCTTCTGCAAGTTCACGTTTTTCACGTGGACTCGGATACGGATTGTGCTGGTACCAATCTCTCAGGATACCACGAGACTTTTCTTTGAAACAGTAGGATGTTTCCTCACCTAAAGATATATATACGACAATTATATTTGTCATAACATGTGTATATAGATCATGTTAATGTGGATGGGCATAAAATAGGACATTTATATGGCATAATAGTAGGAAGACAATGTACAAAAAGGAATTGCATGTCACTCACCATCCCATATTGTTCGAGGTAGTGGAAATTTCCGGCGAACTCGATATTTCCCTAATGAAATTGAAAAGAATAGAATTCAAGTTAGTATGTAGTATGTACATACTCATATGTTGCGTATGGAAATGCAGCACATGCATATATTCTCAGAACTTTTACGATACTCAAATGTCATGTTACACAGTGCGACTATAAAATATATATAAAAAAAGTTGATTTATCAGTAGAGTATTAAAACTGTTATCGATTCATCATTGACATTGAAAACTAATAATGTTTTCGAACTCAAGTCAATGCCAGTAGACTCAGTAGCAAGTGTAAAGTGTAAAGGCACTCACATATAGACATTTAAATAAATTGCCTTTGTTACTCTCTCTCTCTCTCTCTCTCTCTCTCTCTGTCTCTTTGCTCTTGGTTTCAAATCCCTACAGCTTTGGCTTCCAGTCTTTAAAAAAAAATTTAAGCTTTAATGCTATCAACTGTACAATTGAACAACGCGATTTTGTCTATTCAAGCAACTCAGCAGCAGCAGCAATAACAACACAATAATAACAACAATAAAAAAAAAATAATCCGACACCGTGCAGGAAATATCCTGAGCTAACTAATCCTTGAAGGAATTCTATCGATAAGAATATTACATGTAGGACTTTTCAACAGTGTCTAATGGAACTCAATCTTCACACTAGTTCACACTCTATTTTGAGATAGACTTTTGATAATGTCAACTTTGTGTACATATTTACATATACATATACACATATATATATTTACTGATTATTTACACTATTTTCAATTTGAATTTGAACTTACCAACTGCCCCCAAGGGTCTCCCTCTTAATTTCTCTGCTTCTATGTAATCTATTTAAAGTTAGATAATCATTATTATTATGCATTCGCACAGTCCTGAATCAATCACAATAATGAATAATATAATATATAAAATAATCATCAATCCTGAACATTTCATGAAAGGTGAGAGGAAGTTGTTCTTACGAGCTTTGAGCCAGAGAGCTTGTAGTTTGGGATGATTGTGAGGTGAGAATTGATGAGACTCGAGAAGTTTGTACAGCTCTTTAAAATTTCCACGATGAAATGCTACTACAGCTTTTGCTTTTAAAACACTTTCATTCTTTTGTAATTTTTCGCAACCGGGTAGGGACCAGAGGAACCGAGCGAGACGTTCCATATTCCCAGATTGTTGTAAAACTTCGCAAACACATGCCACCTAATCAAATCCCCCCACCCAATTTCAACATAATCATTTATATATGTACATTTGGTATTGACAATGAGTTTGGAATTTAATCAATTAAATGTATAAGGATATTCAACCCAATGGAAGTGCAGTTTAGTTTAAAATATGGGTCTTTGTTTACATGCTGGCAGTGTTTGCTTTATGCGTTTGACGAGCTAAAAGTCAATACTTGACACATTAATTAAAAGATATCAAGTTCCTCATCACCGTTTTTAATAGAACTCCAAACTTTTGGGAAACAAAAACTGTATATATACGATATATTATATACAGTTTAAAAGTAAACAAGTTTCCTTCCTTGTGAAGGAAGGAAACATGTGTGTGTAGGAGGAAATCTAATTGGGATGGCAAAGGCAATCTGAAAAAATACATTACCTGCTCTTGCGTGAAACCGAATGAAGGTAAAACCGGGTTAGGTGAAGGCGGGCCCAATGACAGCGATCCGGGCGATGTGACTGATGAAAGACCGGTTGAACCCATTAAATTGTGACCGGATAACAGCCCAACGTCTCCCATGCTTCCTAAAATCATTTCACTTTTCGCTGTCTATATATAATATTGTGTTGACAGAAGAAATATGAGGGAAATTATTATTCCCAATGTAGAACTGCAAGTTATTTTATTGTCCAGATAATTCTTGGATAGTGTGTTGACAAATGATTTTCTTGAACTCTCTAGATATTTGATCACAAGTTGTTATTATTATACGATATTTATCAGTACGATTCTGTGATTCACATAGTTTAATAAATGATTTCTTTGGAATTAACGCTTGGACTTGGCAAAATCTTATTGCATTACTCATCAGCTGATGAACTTTGTGATTCCACATGATATTGATATTGGGACATTATGAATCTGATGTCAATAGAGTTTATCAAAAGATGACATAAATTTCATGCTGATTGAGAGTCATAACATTTAATTTTGATCATTTCACTTCTTTCTTTTTTTTGTTCACGTCATCACATTAAATATCTAATGCATATGAGACACAAGACTGATAAGCTCAACTTTATCCACGTATACAAGTTTTCTGTGTATGTGTGTGTGTTTTCGTCCAAAAGTTCTGTAGCACTCTCTCTATGCACTCTTTGCCGTGTATTTGTATATTTATTCCAGAGTAATTTGACACCTTGAAGAGAGCTTCCACTATCTGGACGGTCGGTGTTAACGTTTTCAATATATGTATGTTGAAACTGTGTAAGAGTTTTTTCTCTCTTTACTAAGCTTGATTGCTTACTTTCCTGACTTTGGTTGGGGTTGTGGAGTTGTAGTTGTTGTTTGAACAACTGGAAAATGTCATTCAGTTTTCCATCACAAGTCAGCAGCTTGTTTTCAACAGTTTAACATGTCCATATGATTGTGTGTGTGTGTGTGCACAAGCAAAAAGTATTCACTGTAGAGAAAATGTTTTTCTTTTCACTTTAGTCCTTAAAATATACTGGAATATAGAAATTGGAACACATCACACGCATATCCACAATGAAATATAAACTGTACTCAGAACTTTTACGAACGTTATTTTGAATACTTCACTGGGAAATTTTTTATTATTCTCAATTTTTATTTTTTTATTTTCAAATACCAACAAGGAAAAGTAACTCTTGTTTTTAATTAAATTGTGTTCACTAGTTAAAAAAAAGAAAAGTGTAAATTGTATTGAAATGTAAAAGTCGTTGTAATAATTTTCAATAATTTCCTCCAACTCGGTTGAGAAAATGAATGGGTATAGTGATGATGACTGATGAGAATAAGGATGTGCCACTGCCTCACTGGTAAGTCGTCAACTGACTAATCGTAATTCCAAAAGTGAAGAGCATGTTATTGTATGAATGAACAGAATTTTGTTTTGTGTTCATCATGTATACGACACACACATAATATACAGATACAGATAGAGATACACACTTACTCACTTACTCACTCACTTACTCACTTCATCATGCACAACACACAACAACATGGATTTGGGAATATTGAGAGAGATTTTGAGAGGAAAGACCTCGTCAGATATGAAATGGGCAACCAACTGAATTTGTTTCAGGTTCGTGAGGAGCTTTTTGTTGGACTTGCCCTACGTTCCTCCTTTTCCTAGCATCTGTACATGCTAGACTGGTTTCAGTTATAGTTTAGTTGGAAATCGGTTGGCTCCAACGGCAGAAGCAAAGGGAGTAAGAGCAAGTGAGTGAGCGAGTATAGCCAGACGCTGCTCTTCCCAATGTACATACATACATGTATGTATGTATACATACATAGATTGTAGAATCCACGCTGTATATGTGTACATGTCTAAGCATTTGCGTACATGGTCTCTCTCTTCTTTGAGGATATACATGTGTGTGTGTGTGTTTGAATCCGTAGGTAGACGTAGCCAGCCCACATGGAAGGATTTTCGGTGTGTGTTGTCGAGTGGTTGGCTGACTTTTGCTTTTCCTTCAAGCTCAAATTCCATGCTCGGGATACGGTTATGCGCTTCTGGGAACAGCCCCTTCAACTTTAGATTCGGGTGGAGTCTCTTTCTATCAACTCAGAGAACGCTTAATCGTCACCACCACCACACTAACACCACTAAACATATACATAAACACACTCACCAACACGTACACATATATATATATATACACACACACACTATTACATGTCGCTTATGATTCCTTTCAATTAAACAGTTGAGGAAAAACCTCTCTCTCCCTCTAAATTATTATCGTGCTAGGCTTTTTTTTATTATCCACTATATAATCCCATATCACTATTCCTACCCCCAGCTCTCGTCAAGATCACAGCTTTTCTCTAGTATTTCCCACTCTTTTTATCCCTCCACCTTCTTGTTTATTCACTTACCTTTAAAACTATCACTATGCCTAACGTACGCAGACAGACACAAAACACAATTCAAAGGGCATTTTCATGTACCCACTTTGATTTTTTATTGCATTATTATTTAATCCATAATTCCATTTTTTTAAATGCCATTTAAGATAAATGGAGGAGAAACTCCCCTGAAATCAACCCCAAAAGTCTGATTACGGGATTGACAATGAAATGTTTATACATGTATACCTATATAGTCTTTTACTCATATGTACACTGTATTTATTTTTGATATCGATATGAAACATCAAAATATTTGAAATTGTTTGTAAATGAAATGAATGAAACTGTCTACTTTTTTTTTGCATGTGTGGATGTGTGGAGACAGTCAATATAGATGCAATAGTGGAAATGAGAGGACAGATTTTGAGCTTGGGTTACAGTCGTCAGAAGCACAGTCGTAAGGTTTATCTGACGACGATGAGCTTTATCTGAGAGATTTTTTTTTTCGTGTATTTTGTGTGTGTATGAGCTGAGAAATTGATCTTGTGTGAGACGCTGTCAAGCCAAATGTCGTTCAAATGTCAAGTCAAAATGCCTGACCTAGTGTACATTTGACGTTGCCATTACTTGCAAGCAAGAGATTAATGTATTTATTTTCTATTTGCACTTGCATCTATCCACTATCCGCAAAACACATACATACAGAATGGTGAATTACGCACTACCTATTTATACAGAATATTCTAATACTTAAGTGACGGCTATAGTAAATTCTAAAACATTTCGCCTATTTTAATACCTACTTAAATAATCGTAATTATTCCTTTTTCCTCAAAGAAATGTGTACAGGTTCTCTTTTTCTGTGTGTGTACATAAAATATGGTACATATAGGATGGATTTCAGTGACAAATCATTCCTATCAATAATTGACATTTTTGCTCGCTATATATGTATGAAGTGCATGTGTGAAGGAAACTCGATATGGGTGAGCAATTGCTAATATATTCTCGAGTTGGAGAAAAAAATTGTTTATGTCTAATATTGTTTTGAATACTCTTGCCGTCGCTTCGAGAAGTTTTATTTTCTGAAACATTAAATGATGAATCTCAAGTCCTAAACTATAAAAGGTCATGGAGGCGATTCAATTGCAAGATTTCTTGTGTAGGTTGTAATTTTTACGTACAATTTGTGGAAGTGGCATGATTAGCGTTAATAACGTAAGAGAAACTGCATTGAATGGCGACAAGGAAATTTTTTTGCGATATTCGTAAAAGTGTTATTAAAATTTATCAAGAAAATATACTCTTTACTCTTTATTATTATTATTATCATCAAAATAAACGTTGACATTCTACGTTGTATTTTCTAAAAGTGTTTATTCTAAGTTACACGTAAATACATTGATTTTCCTACTATACTAAATTCTCTCCTATTAACCTCAAATGACCCCACACATTTAAACTCATTTAGACATTTATGCAGATCTGCACTTGGTTTTCTTGGTCCTTTTTCTTAATCTCTTTACACCACTCAAGATTCGATTTCCAGTCATCATCATCATCCTCCACCGCATCTAGAATCTGTGAGCTTAGGTCTGTTACAGTAATAATGTACACAGAGTAAAGATTATTATTAAATCTGGAGATAGACAAAAAAATTGATTCATGGGGAAATCCAAGTTGAAGGATGACGAAGGAGAAAATCCTTTAAGTGATATTTGGTTTGTTCACTAAATTAAATTAAAATTAGTACATGTTGGTCTCAGCATGATGACATGATATGCGATAAACTTCTTCTCGCTCCAATTCAATTATATTCCAATTCCTATAGCAACTTTGTATTTCAAACAAAAAAAGGTATACACACAAACAAGTCAGTTTATTTTCTATTATATTACATATACGATATATATCGTATGAATATTTACTTACTTACTTACACATATGTACATACAACGTATTATCTCAGCTTCATTGTACTTGTAAATGGTTCTTCAACCTCCACTATATGTATTTCTTTTCCCATGTCTATATTTGTGTGATGGTAAGACTTGCACATATCGTACATACATGTGATAAACGATGGCCTTATTTTAAAAGTTTTGGGAATTACATAAGTCATAAGTAGCTCACGAGTCCTTCAATTGTTCCGGGCTCGTGTAGGTACTTATATATAAATACGTATATATATATATACATATATATCAATAATTGAATTTAGTTTTCTGACTGTGGGTTGAGCGGGGTGTGTGGCCCCAGAGAGGAGGTGTAAAAGTTTAAAGTTCACAAGACGAAATAATAGGTTTTCCCATTTTTGACACATAATTTGTGTTGTTGACTGTGTGGATATAGTTGGATAGTGGATATTTCAATTGTAGTCTGTGGGTTGTGTTGTGTATCTGTAATTCTGTATGCACTCCATGGTCCATGTTCCTTTTGCCATTGTCAGGAGGTGGCTTTTTACCTTCGTGAAAATTTCCCTGAATCATCAGATTTCTATTTTCAATTTAATAATATATAGATTTTTTTTCTCATTCCATCATCCCAAAGTATTATGTACGATATGTATTGTATGTACAGATATATCGTCCAAAATTGTATTTACATACACTCAGGGCACTAACGATAAGGATGAATCTATATATTCAACTACAGAAACGAATTTCTTGGCACAGTTCAAATATGTATATACAATTGATATTTGTATATTTGTATAATTTATAATAATGTCAATTCAAATTATGAAAGTGAGAATAAAGAGTATTTTTGAATGTTCATATCGTTGATTTTTTGATTAGAGTAAAACCCCACGACCCCCATTGCATGAAACATCAAAATCAAATATTTAATCAACAAAAGAAAAACTAATAGCAATTTCCATTCAAATGAATAAAAATATGAGGATATTATAATGGATTTGACATGATACAGCAAGGTTGTTGGGTTGTGTATTTGTAATTTTGTGGCTTTCGTTCACAGTTTCGGTTCTTTCTTTTTTTGGCTTGGGGTTTTGTGTGTTACCTCTGAAGGATAAATATATAATACAGATATATATATATACACACATGTGTGATACCCATTCTTCTCTCTCATTCAATATGCTGTTAGTATTTGTATTTGTATTTATATATGGAAATTTACATTTTCACTTTCCACATATTCGCCATGTCATTCTAGCGGGTAGAATTACACGATGGGTGAATTCCCGCTAGGACGTTCCAACTAAGGAAATTTCACCCAGTCGAATTTTCACGACAACAATCCACATCATGATTTTTGACAAGTATTAATTGTGTTAACGTCCCAAGTGCTATTTACTACTGATCGAGGAGGACGGACGGGACCAGAAGGAGAGAGAGAGAAGGAAAGAGGGAAAGATGCAGGAGGGAGGAGTGAGAACTCTTTTATATATATATTTTAAGTGTCAACATTGAATAAAATATAAATACATTATTAACCAGTTGAACGTTCATCAGCATCATCCGTCATTCTCTGTCATCTTTGTACCCACAACCACATACACACATTACACACACAGTAATACACACATGCACATGCATATTTACAAGTTTCATGTATGATTTTTCTGTTTTTGCCTTTACACTTTTTCGACGATCCAAGTGACTTTTCCATTGAAAAAACATTTGAAGTTTGGATTTACATTGGTCCGTGTACGCATAGCAATGATCCCAATGATGTATGATGAAATGATGATACATATATGTATATGTACTTTCACACAAAATAATAAAATACAAATAATAATGTGTACAATACAGTTCCTTTAAGTTGGAGCGTGTAAAACCCATAACCATTTCTTTTGTGAACAATTACATGGTTTTCCAATGTTTCATCCTCATTCTCACTTCTTTTACAAATCCATGTTCAATCGAATGCACATGGCATGTGAGAGAGAGGTGAGAGGATGCGAACTCGTCAGTTCAGTAGTGATCGTAAATAATCACAATAAGGGGCTTGAGGAGAACCATGGCTAACTTCTACATTCTACTAGATTTAGTGAAGGTTTCACGGTATTCAAATCACCATTGTGGTAATCTACATACACTTTATACATTTTTCATTGTGAAGCTCAAGTACCCAGTCCAGAATACAGATATAATGAAGTACCTACTACATACATAGTACACATTGAATTGATCCCTTTTGGTCACTGTATGTATGTAAAGCATTATATCTGTATACATATATACATAGTTGATGTGTATTTTAGATATAAATACGGACAGTTGATGGTAACAAGAGAAGTACAATAAGTGGTAAGTTGATGGATAATCCATTATCGAGAATTTGAGGGCTCTGCCATTTGCCAGCATGGTTTTTTTTGGTTAGATACACTGCTAGCCATGTATGTACGATATGTACAAGCTCAGGGTCTGATTATCGTTTTTGGTGCTGAATTGATTGCATTTTACCGACATGTTCGTAACTTCAAACTTATCGGCAGGAGAGACGCACACAAAAATACAGACTGTATAATGTGTGCCTGTGTATATTATTATAGTCTTTGTATTGTACAGTATTCATGCGTATAATGAATGACCGAAGGTCCAGAGCAAACTTACCCACACTGCTGGATTTTCTTATACATCGTTTTTCAGATATTTGGCTTTCGCTCTACCTTTGATTTGGGCTGCAAGTTGTCAATCCATTGTGGAATTGTGTGTGAACAATTGAAATAGTTAAGGGCGGTTTGTTTCCTTCTCGTCAGGCCTTCCTTCTCATTCTCAATCGGCAGTAAATATGGAAACGTGCGCCCTTCATAGGAAAACTGGCTCGTACCTTCCCCATCAATAATACCAATAGATACTATAGTAATAGAATGTATACAAAAAACCAGGCAATGCCTAAATCACCTTATTATTTTCTTCTATATTCACAGTAAGTACACACACTCATTTCATTGATAAAGGAAAGAAAACGCATGGCCCAGCTCATCAACAGTAAGTAAATTTATATATATACAAATACGATTCATACTCAAACGGCAGCTCCAAGTCGGAACTCGGCCAATGTTGATGAATATCAGTATGTACATACTTACTTACGTACATGCATAGTATTGCATACCTGGATGATGCATGAACATGAAGTAGATTTGTATTTTGTATTGTGTACTTTGTGTAATTCCTACATGTTTCCTCTATTGCAATTCCTCAAATTCAAAATCCTACAACCTATATATACAAGACCCAAAGTGACTATTGACTGGGTTCTTCTTTCCTGTGGTTCCATTTTCCATCAAATAATGGTCAACAAGTACCATGAACCATCAGAGAGATTTGTACACAAATAAAACGGAACGACAGAATATTTGTACAAAATGAACAATATCAGTAAGATATATATTAAATACGAGCATGTACATAATGAAAGCGAAGAAAACTCACTAACAAGACGAAGAGGACGGAGTTCATTTTCTATTTCTCCTTCCAAATGAACAAATGAAGTGCTCTCCTTTATTGGAACTTCATAGACTTTCATTCTCTATACAAACTTTGTATTACAAAGGCTGGAAAGAAAAAGCACAAATCTTCATTATTCCTTAGCCATTCACTCGTATGTACATATGCTTATGGTACTTACATACTTAAACTTACACTATGGATGTAGCTCAAAAGTCCCTGTACGAACAACCAAGTATAGAATTCATGCTCAAAGAATTTGTGGGCTCTGTATATGTAGTTATTCTACTAATTCCAAAATCTTATTAGGTATTATGTAGTACTTTTCTACATGATCAAAAATGAGAAATTGAAAGCACAAGCTTGTTGCTTCTCCTTCTTCGTATTTTAGTCCAGACTCCAGAGTTTGTACTTTTATGAATAAGACTACATACATATATTGACTATTAAATACAAGCAGGTAGTTTACAATGTGCGAGTAAGTATATAGTTTTACCCAGCCATTCATTCATTCGCTCGTTTTCACTTTGTTTTCTCCCTCTCTCTCTCTCTCTCTCACTCTGACTGACTGTCTGTCTATCTAAACCTTCTTTTTGGATGGACAACTTTATTTTGATGCTCTCGTCAAAGACTAACTGAATAACTATAGAAAATGGTCTATCTTGTTTCTATATTATTTCATACTTCATAAGGACTTGTATTTAATATTTATGCATGTAAAACTATTGTGTAATATGCATGCTATACTGCTTCGGCAATGACGGCATTTGTCTAT
Source organism: Gisinianus flammeolus (assembly GCA_034699125.1). Lineage (NCBI taxonomy): Eukaryota > Metazoa > Arthropoda > Collembola > Symphypleona > Katiannidae > Gisinianus > Gisinianus flammeolus. The sequence continues at coordinate 38,950 of JAIUND010000776.1, forward strand.
CACCTATCACGAATCACGAAAGATAACTCATCGTCGTCACAGGGAAGATACGATATATAATGTACAGATATGTAGTTTGAAATCCCTTCGGATTTCCTTCCCAGCCTGTATATTTCTTCTCCAGTTTGTTTTATATATGCACAAACGTTGGGGTGTGTGTACTACACACTGTGTAGGTCTTTGAGCATGAAGTCGGTTGAGGTAAGTAAAATATGTATGTACAAGCAAAAGCAACAAATGAGGAAAGGTTCTCTCTTGAGTTTTCATTAGCCCTTCATCGTTCATTTCATAATAATGGTTGATGCTGTTTACTCGTGACAATTCTCTCTCCCTCCCTCTCTCTCTCTCTCTCTCTCTCTCTCTGTTTCGTTCTATTTGATTTCATACAAATATTGTATATAAAGTGACGTGTTCCAGTATTCTTGAATCTTCAAGTCCTTTAAAATACTTCAAAATCTTTCAGCAAAAGTAAACCAAACAAGTTTCCTTGACGCTGTACACAATGAAAGGGTGCAGTCAGTCAGGAGTCTTTCGTTCTCTCTCTTGGTCTACAACTCTGTAACCAAGTAGCAGCCGGCACACTAACTTTAATTTTGAATTATGTACCTATATCGACCTGTACGTACAATGAAATGTAGTACATACAGGAGAGTAGTAAGTTTTCTTCATGCATCTATATCTGTCTGGAGTCTGGAGTAGAGAGTATAGAGAGAGAGAGAGAGAGAGACTTGATGGACTCCGGTCTCCAAACACAAGTCTTGAGCCTTGTTCAGAGTATACCAGTGTATGTTTATGTGTGTATTTATGTACATATGTACAAGCTCTTCCATGTAAATTGAATGGACATTGTAGACGACAGAAGTCTTTGTATATATAATATTAGATGGTTCATTTTCTCATACTTGTTCGTGTTGTTCTTGTTCTTGCTCTTGCCCTCTTACTAAATACTTGAGAGCGAACCATTGTGAGGAGAGTCAAGTTTGGGTTACGTTTGGTGACTCGTGTAGTATTTATCATTGTGATACGATATGGCCCATGGTTATGCTGTTCTTGTTCTTGTTCGTGTAACAATGAAAGTTACGGATATGCCAGAGCGTCTCCTCATCGAGCATTCAGAAAAACTAAAGCCATGGGTTTGCAGTGTTTGCACTAACCAAACTATACAATACTAAAAACACCATTCATTTTGATGAATGTCCAAGAACACAATTCACTATTCATCTGCAGGGGTTTTTTTTGTCACTGTCACTACTTTAATACATATATATCCCAAACCTATTTTTTCCTACTTGTTTTCTTTCTTTTTAATGAATGACCAGTGACTAAAGTCTTTCTATGTAGTTACGATTACACAATACCCAAAGCCAGCAAGCGAGCAACTGGTGATGAGCACGTTCTATAGATTTACATATAAATACAACCTTCCTTCCCTGCATCTGTACCTACTGGAACCTTTCTTTCTTCAGTTTTTTCTCCAAACGTATTCTTAAGTGACTCTGCACCATGCGGATTCCCGGAATTACGAAATTGGGAATTTTAGCACAAAATTGGAAAGTTGAACCTTCATTTGTGTACGTCAAAGTTTTCCAACTAAATACGATAAAGCTGAAACCAATTGATTTTGGAATTAGAGCTGGATAATTCACGAGGCTTTACATTTCCCCAAATGTTCATCCTGTCGATTCTATATGTATATGGTATATGTAGATTGCAATTTCCCTATGAAATTGCTATAATTTCCAACTCAATCTCAATCACAATGTTCTCAAGTCTCAAGTTAATTGAAGGAAATGCTGATATATGCATCAAAATCTGTACAGCCCAAGTTGATCTTACGCGGAAACACATATGGATAGAATATATTATGACAACAAAGGACGAACTTGGAACTGGACATGAAAGCAAAATAAAAGGTAGGATGGAAAATGGCTTTGCCGCTCTCTTCCGTGAAAATACTTTGTATAATATGAAATACTCGGAATGATGACAAGGAGAACACAATGGGAATAGCAAGGGACCATCTGATGACGAACTATTTTTGTACAAACTGTGTATACCTTTAATTAGTTTTGACTCTCTGTCCAAGTCAAGTACGCATACATGGAATTGGTGATGCACCTTATATATCGTACACATGTCCCTAATACTTTCACACTGTATGACAGTATTGAATGACAGGACAGATGAGAGTTTTATCGATTCTCCAAGGCTGAATAGAATTGGAAATACATATACAAGAATGGAAAGATTCACCAGTCTCAGGTGAATTCACAATTTATCTAGTAGAACCCGGATGATGATAACATATCAGATTGATTGCAATAAACTTTCCAACCATCCTCCAAATATTACATACGTACCGTGCATATTCTGAGTCCTCCCCTCGATTGCTATAACAAGTCGACATCAGCGGAGTTTTTTAGCTTCTGTTGTTTAAATAAAAATAATAATAATATTGAACCTGGAATCGATGCAGATTTTAAGAGTACTCTCGTCATTTCTTCTATACTGAATACTGAATACGGAAGCTTGTATAGTTAATTTTTTGGTTATTGCCAAAATCCATTCAAATATTTTAATCCTGTCGTTTTTCCTCTCGCACGAGCCATGACATTTGAGTGTGTGTATGAAATATGCAAATACAAATATACGAGTCATATTTTATGTTATATAAATGTATACTATATGAGTACATTCATATTCACTCATATTCTCCTATTACTTGGGACTTGTTAGTGAATGACGTTCTACGAATGTTGAACTGTGAAGTGAGTCAAATCCACATTCAATTCCAGGTCCAACTTGTTTCTCTTTTCTCTTTTGCTTGCTTACTGTTGTAAAATGCTGACTGTGGGTTTGAAAGAATATGACGGAGAAAAAAAAAGTTTGCTGATGCTGACAATGTTGGTTTTTGTTTTAGTTTGTAGCTGCTGTTGACTAACTTGCTTGCATATATGTATATAACTATGTATGAAACTATATGACTGTGCTGAAGGTTGAAGGCAAGTCACTGTTGGTAAGGTATGGTGAGATCCCTCGGCTTTATTTGGGCACAAAATATTGGTCTGTTTCATAAGGAGTATCCAGTTTCAATGCATCTGTCTAGTTTCCTCTACTGATATTTGATATGGTTCCATGGTTGATGGTCGATGGTTGATGGTGGTGGTAGTAGTAGTGGTGTAGTTGCTTGGAAATGCAGTGCACTCTGTCTGTACTCTGTACCTTGTCTTCTCCTCTCTGTCTCTCTCTCTCTCTCTCACTCTGTTTCTCTCTTTGCTTCCATGGATCCACCAAATAATAATAATATAACATTTTACTCAGTTGGAAATATCTACAATCTACATAGTCAGATGCAGTCTATGTGAAGCAGCTAATGTATTTCAAGTTTCATAATGTATTGATATGTGTAATAGTGTGTGCATAATGTGGAAAATACACCCTGTACATTGATCATCATGCTAGAAGATCTACATCGTATGTACATAATGATATTTGTATTTTATCGTTAGTAGTTTAGTAGTTTAGTCTTCTCAAGTATACGTCCGTCATTCCATTTCCAACTTATGCTTACTCTCCGCACCGAATCCTCCATGTTTTCTTGTATTACAATATCTCTTGTATCATGAGAATTTCCTCACTCAATTCTCATTCTCATGTGTGTAGTTTTCTTGTTTGGGTTCCAGTAGAAAACAAAATCCCAATGAAACTGTAAACTCTGATTAATTTAAATTTGGGATTCAAAGTGGGAAATCCACAATTGATGGGAGATGCTCAATGACGACGAGTTTTCCCAATAGTTTACCTTCCATGTCCACGGACAGCGGTATTTGTATTTGTACAGTCAACTTTACTATACACACTCCAAGTTTACTCTGTGTCATGTATAAATTGTATATGTGTATAATTTTTATTTGGACCTGTACTGTCATTCATGAACCACATGTACTGGTGAAGTTTTTATTCTGTACTTTCTGTAGTCATATAGCAGTGATCTTATCCCTTAGAGGGGGAGAGAGACAGAGGAGAGGGTTCCCAGAGAGAGAGAGAGAGACTTGAAGATTTCAGAGGCAAAAGCAGTTGAAACCTGACGAGCCGTGGGAGGTCTTTGTATAGGTTCATTGTTGTCGAGCTTTGAGATGTTTGTTTTTACAGTTAGGAGGAGGAAGGCAACCGCGATGACTTCTTCTTATGAACTTGCGTATCTCTCGTATGTATATTGTGTTCATAACCAAAATTTCTTGCAATTCAATATCCTATTTACGAGACTCACCTATATCCTATTGTATATATAACATATCATTTTCCCTTGTACATCTCTACATGTATATTTGTATGGAATTTTCGGAACCCAAGACGACGATAAGTGTCGCCTTTCTAATAATAATATAGCAAGCATAATATCCCATCTGATTATGTAGAAACCGTTTAACTCGCTCTGTACCTATACCGGTATATATGTATCCGCCCTTGGAACTGATTGTGAGCATGTATATATCTGTAGTTGTATAAAGAGTGACTGTATTAATTTCTCATGTATTATTTCTGAACTAATTTGATCGCTTACATCAAATTAATCAGAGCTAGTCAATGTGCTTACAATTAGTTCCTCTATAGTAAATACTGTAATGCTCTAGAAATGGAGATATTCCAAATGGAGCTTGAATACCTAAATGTGGAGTGAACACTAAAGTTTTAAGAAAATGGGTAGGTATTAATATAGGTATGTTTGTAAAATTATTTGTTATGATATATGCATACATGTGTGTGTGTGTTGTCCATGAGTATCTACATATTTTCAATTTGGAGTAATGGCAAGTTTTCTCAACAGTCTGTCTATTTGTATGATACATTGCACGACATGCCCTATGTGTGTAGTTGTAGATGGTTCATAATGTTCGTACATGTAGATGTATGGGTAGGTTTACATAGGGACGCGTACACAGGAAGGCATGGAAAATAAATAAAAGCCAGTGAGTCTCAAGTTTCTTAAAACTACATCAGTTTCACATATAAAATCACTCACTTTGAGAGTTTATGCAGACCAAACGGTGTTTTCAGTCACGACGATTGAAACAACAGCAGTTTTCTTAGAAACAAAAACGGCTGGGAACTAACTAAAGATTCATTCATTGAGCAAATACGCTCAAAAATTTGTAGAGACACTGTAATATGTAATACATATTATGTATACATTATATAACGGGCGGACGTAAATCCATATATAAAGAATTTTAATACATGTAAGTATGAGACACAACTACCGATATTCATGGAAAAAAACAAAAAAGGAAAGTCAAAAAAATGTATACATATATTGTTTTTCAAAAATCCGACAGAGAGTTTCTTAGACTTGAGAGAAAAGAGTCCCTCCTTGTACTTGTTCTTTATTGACTTGTTATGAAGGTTCAAATGGTCCAATAAAAGTGAAAAGTAATCGAGAACTGGTAAAACATTGCTCATGTTAATCTGGCCATATCCACCTAATTGAAAGCTCATTTTCACATCCATAACTAAATTTCAAAATTGCTCCGTTTCAAGTCTTTCTACAAAAGTCTAGTAAACTCTAGTAACTACAGTCTAGTTACTAGAGTCTAGTTCATGTCTGAGGGAAATATTAACGATAAGATAATATTTGGTTGTGTAATATAAATCCTAAATTGATCCTTTAGCGAGCAACATGTTAGGATTTTACATTATGTAAAGTTATAAAGGATCTATGAAGGAAATAGTAAAAAGGGCTTGAAAAAAATTCTCAAAATAAAATGTAAACTGGAAAGCTGCTGTGGCAAAGGAGGGCTTTGGGAAAGGTCAAGTGTCTTGGTGAAGTGGAAGTGTTGGCAATAATGACATTTTCATGAGTTTCAACGAGTTTCTGAGTTGAGTTGAGTCTGACGACGACGAGTTGTACTTTGTATATCCCTTTTCTTTCTCTCCCTTTCTCTCTCTCTCTCTCTCGTGAGTATCTGTATTTTTAAGAATATATAACAAGACTTTTGTACATACAAGACATAACGTGTCACTTTAGTGGCTTCTGGCTCCCAAGAGTTCTGAACAAAACCCTGAACCATGTACCAAACATACATTATGACATAAATTAAAGGGAAATAAGGGACACTCTTTACTTTATGGTGTTATGGGGACTTATGCATGGAAAGCTTTTTGTATGACAATACCCACACATACATACACATTACACACATACACACTCACTCACTCACGAGGAACTAACTGTAAGTCAAGTGAACGAGCTAAAAGGTTGGAATCTAGAAGAACCAGAAGCTCAGCATGTGTGTAATGTGTTCCTAATGCGCTATAAAAAGTACGAGAAGTTAAAGTTTTACACACACATATTATCTGTACACAGTATTATGAAAGATCAGAAGATGTGTGAACATCTACGCTTGAAATCCCATGGTAAGATATTATTATAGTGTGTGTGCAGTATGTACACACACACACACACACACAAGGAATTCACAGGGAGACAGAAAAACGACCGAACAAGGGAACATGGAGGCAAATCCAATAAGACGTTCCAAATGTCCAAAAGAGATTGTCCTCTTGTCAGCATCTGAAAAGAAGTCAACAATTTCTTATTCTTTCATCTGACAGCTCTGTTCCAACGACATAACAGCCAACTCCACATAAGATCACCAATGTACACTGTACTACACCTATGTGTATTGTATAGGAGCTCAAAGTAGCGGAACCCTTCGTACCCTTTTCGTATCTTTTGATGAAGTCAAATCTTTTGCTTTTATTTGCTTTCACTTACATGCCCACTTTTCAACTCTGCTATTTTTACCCAATGTATTCAGTTGACATGCCACATGTTTTCTACATTTTAATATAAAAGAGATATAAAAAAAAACTCTTTTTGACTTATTTTCAATAGAATTGAGGTTTTGGGGATCCCAATCAGAATTGTTATGTGTACCTATACATAGACTACATACCCAACTTTTGTACCTATGCTTATTCTTGTTGAGTAAGTAGCGTAAATGAGTAAAGACGTAAATGACTCACTCAATCCAGTCAATTACATACTCAAATTCAATTTTTTATCAATCCTTATTTTTTTTTTTTTAGAAAAAAAGTGTTTTTTATAGTCGGTATGTGACTTCCATAAAGGAGGGAGCCAAAAAATGTAACAATATGGTAGCACATGTTTTATGGGAGAATGTGAGTTGAAATGAGGGAAAGACTATATTATTATGTATCCTGACTTTCATGTGTCAACAGGAGTGGAGCAGGAGGAAAGGAGACAACGAAGGAGAAGAAGAAGAAAAAAATAAAATAAACGAGCAATGAGAGGAATCCACAATTTTTTGGATTTGTGATAGGAGGGAAAGAATGCTCAATGTTGGCGTGTTTTGTGGCGAAAGCAATGTCCCACGGTGACGGTGGCATTATACTATAGATTAATAGTGGCACCAGCCCCCCGAAGACCGACCGGAATGGACAATGTTCAATGTTCTCGCTCTTTCACTCTTTAGATTCTCTCTTTCTTTCTCCCTCTCTCTCTCTCTATACGTCCCATTCTATTCTATACAAAGTATTATTATTATTATGAACTACGTCAACCACTATAGACTAGACATAGCTGGCAAAAAGACATTCACAATCGACATTATAAAATAATATTGTGTAAAACTGAAAGCTCTCTCTCTCTCTCTTTCCATTATGGTATACTCAGGGCTAGTGCTATCGATATTGATGATATTGATAGCACATAATACCGTGTGTATACACACAAAGTATATTAGAAGATACATACTTGTTTGTACATACATAATAAAAATAGACTCACATTGAGACCAGACCTGTACACTTGTAGACCACAGATATATAAGATATACCCTGCACATTTGTCTGTATATATGCATGTACGTACATACACATACACAGCCAATAGAATTTTTAGAAGAATTCTGGAAATCTCTATTGTGACGACCATTGTATGAGGAGGACGTATTGTGAAATGTGAAGTTGGAGCCGTGTATTTTGTATTTTGTGGTAACATCATATTTCATATGGATTTCTTTCGCTGTATTACACCCATATTATTTTTTTATTGTACTCATTGTATGCACAATTCATATGTATTATTGGATTCGTTTATTTTGAAAAGCCCCTTGTTATTTTTCCATGGATCAAGAGTTATGTGATCTATAGCTTTATTACTTATTACTTATTTATTATATACATTATTTATGTATTTCCCAAAGTTTTTTGTACCCTCCCCACTTAACTATATATAATGCTTTGCCATTATATTGTATTGCCATATATTTCTCTGTCAATTCTACCAAAAGTCTTGACTTTTATTGCCACAATGACAATCCTTGATTGGAAAAATTTTATTGGAAAAAGAAATGAAGAGTCTCTCATTTTCTTTTTGATCATTGCATTTACTCAGTAAAATTGACAAAAAAAAAAAAACTCCCATGGACATTTAACAGCATCAATAGTATTTAATTATTATTTGTGTGGTCAAATCTCTGATGAAGGATGAATATTGCCAAAATTCGTGAAAAATTTTACAGATTTGATAAAGCACAGTTGGTGACATTGGTAAGAAATGCAAGCAAGAGAGACTGATGAGAGGAACAGTACAAAGTACAAACATCGCCTTAACAATGTGATAGAGGTTGGTAACACAAACACAAAACACGTGTTTTTAGCTGTACATAAGGGAGATGTTGATAATACAACCAAGTGGTCCTGTACTCACTAAAATAGGAGAAAAAAGGAGACCTTATATATGTATATAGGATTTAAACTGAAAGGGACAGATTTTAGGACAAGCGAGAGAAAAGCCAGAGAGAGAGAGAGAGAGAGAGAGAAAGGGGACCATGACCAAGGCTGAATTGTACAATAATGGATATTCAGGTATATAATATGTAATAAGGAGAATCTTCTTTACATATCTCTCATCCCTATTTTCATTTCTATCTCCATCCCTTGATAAATTAGCTTGGTAACGAATGACAAATGACTTGAGTATTTCCAGCGGACACCTTCACAAATTTCCACTGATATATGTCCATTCTAACACCAACAAGTTGAACCAGCTTCTATTACGTTCACTTGTTTCCCTCTTGTTATTCTTAACTTGAAACTCTCTGTCTTAGATTTGGATCAAAAAGAAAATCCTTTTTTTTTCTTTTTCCATCTCTCAAGATCAAAAAATGAACATTAAACACAATTCTGTCTCACATTAGGTATATCATGTCTCCTTTTGTTTTCTCAAAAAAATCAAGCTTTCTTGTTCCACATCCACTGTTTTATTTAGTATTCGGGTATTCATATCTTTAAAAAGAAATGTCGTATAAAAATGCAGCTATATGCTTGTACTTAGTATTTCTTTGACGAGAGTTTCAAAATTTTAAGCTACACACACTTTTCATGATTTGTATTGGGAATTGGGAAGGGAATCTGAGTTTATTTTAAGGCATCAAAATACGATATAAATGGTATACATATATATGTAAGCAATCAAGGGAATTCAATTTAACAATGTCTTTTTTCTTTATAACAATTTTAGTTTCCCTATAAAACAGAAACTTCTTTTTAGTAATTTAAACGTGTGAGAGAGTAGACGTGATAAAAGATAATTATACCATAAAGTTGTCCAAAGTAATTATACAAAGGTAATGGTAATGAATGGTCGTTGGAGATTTGAGTTTGAGCAGACGATTAATGGATTCACGTTCAGTTGACTGGCTATGTGCCTATACATTACTCTGTAGTACAGATACATATAGGTATAGTTGGTCGTTTGTATTCAATTGAATGTAAACATGTACACACCAGAATATATACACAATAAAAACATTGTGATGCGGTCATTGATAAAATTTGAAAATGACGATTCACGAAAAGAGAAAGAAGAAAAAAAATCAGCCTCAAGTCCCATACCGTGGAAAATAGAGCTACGTGTACGATTTTTGATATTTTACCCTGGATTTTCCTGGTGGTTGTTTTTTTTTTTGTTATAATTCACGTTAATCGCTGAGTGAGTGAGTGAGTGAGTGAGTGAGTGAGTGTGTGTGTGTGTGTGTGTGGTGTGAGTTTGTGAGATATAAAAAAAGAGAGGAAAAGAATGAAGGCGAGGCGTGAGGTATTTAAGTGGACGATTTTTTTTTGTTTTTTTGATTTAATACAGTGTGAGAATATCCCTACCTGTGTATTTGTGTGTGTGCCTTCTGTTTTCATAATATTATTATCGAGATAAGACGAAAGATTATTGTTCAGAAAAATAGAGGCTTTTTGGATGATTGATAAATGAGCATTTTCCGCATTAGAAAATTACAGTTATCAACGTTTAGTGGACAAGAGAGAAATAATGTTTGATTAGAGCAGGGCGATCAAAAAACTTCCCGTGGTTGTTCTATTGTTATTGTTAGCATTATCAAACACACACAGACTACACACACAGAGAAGCACACACACACACATATATTATATACATTATACACACGCTTTGCTTTCCTTCATTCGTACATACGGGAAATCGCTAAGGGATCAAAGCCACGAAATCAAAAACGGCAACGGGTAGATTGCAACGGCGGCGACTGTATAACCTGCCGAAAGCACCATTCACCATTATGATAAGCCTTTCTGTGAAGTCTAATTGAAATTTAGATTTACGACCGACTAATTGACGCTTTTCATTCTCACCTCTTTTTGAACAAAAACGCTGCGTCTGCTCCCTTCATAACTATATGATGCATTCACACACACACACACACATACACACACACACAAATACACTCACATTATCTATAGATTATAGGTATAGATAAAAAATCCTCATCTAAAAGTATCGTCATGGTTTACCCATGTACTCAGAATGTACAAAATATTCTATATGTTCTGCATTTTTTCTGGTCACTTCCACACGGTATGGATTTTTTAAGAGTCTGTGTGTCTATGTCTATGTACATGAGATACAAACAGACATGGGAGCTGTCGGCATTTATTTAGTTCGTGCTCCTGGTAACTTCTCACTTGAAGAACTTTTAATAATTATTATGGTTGTGTGTGTGTTTGTGTTTGTGTGGTGAGTGTAGAACTTTATATTCGAGAGTACAAGAGTCGTTGAGCCTCTTCAACACTCCAAGTTTCCTCTCAAACATCAATATGTGTACATGTAAATTAAAATTTTGTAATCATTTCATTATTCATTTTGATGGGTGTTTGAAGTTTTCTTTCTATAGAGCTCGAAACCCTCAAGTTCAATAACGCTTGAGTAAAAAAAGTGAACCATTGCATCGTTAGCGTATCTTCTGAGAAGATTCTTCGCTCTCTTGGTCGACCAAATGTTGGAGACCACAGAGAAGAGATTATCTTTCAAATTTGGAATACGTACAATACGATGCATACACAATACACATGTATGACGAGAAAAGAAACAAGCAGATTTCCCTATAAAGGGGAAGTATAAAAATTTTCTCCGTGCATTTCTTTCTCGTCAATTTCCAATTACAATTGAGTATCAGTTTGTAAAATATCCTTCTCACCATCAAATGGAGCACACCTAAAACACACACACACTCCTCGTATTATTCCGTCAAATCACGCAAAATCATGTTGGATATACATAAATTCCATAAAGTGTTTTTTTTTTTGCTGACGGCTTTCACATTAGAGCAGCACCCCCATTTATTTCATTTCCTTCCTCTCTAAATCTAGAAACTGCAATCGGCTTGGAATCACAAAAAAGGTCTTTTAAAGCTATATCCATGATATTTGTTCCTCGACACACTCTGTCTAATTTCTTCTCTTCCAATGCACAATATAAAATAGAAAATACCCCCCCCCCCCCCATTTTCATTCGTTAGGTGTTTTTTGAACTTGTATATGAACATCATGCTCTTTCAGATTCTTGAACATGCCTATATGTATAGAAATCAGACTTAAATTTATACGCAAATATCTCCTACATGATTTGGAGAATTAAAACAAAAAACTTATTCCCCCTTCGACCAATCATGATTTCTTCCCCACAGCCCACAGTTGAATGGACTGAGTGGGAGTAAACACAAAGTAATTACGGGAAACCATTTTAGGCTTTCATATTCAACCAGTCGTAAATAATTTGTTATATGTACAATCTGTTCTGCCATTTTCATTAACGATTATGTTCTAAAAAAAAAAAGGAATAAGAATAATATGTAACTATTTGAAATTTCAAAAAATATCTTGAAGTCTACTTTATATATACCTTTGATTTTCAAAGAGTCATTCCATTCCGAACATTGGTACAATTTAATTGTATTCACATTCAATATATCTGTATTGGATTTAGATGGGAATGGGGAAGAAATGGAAAAAGCGAAAATGAAAAGTATATCATTGCCTTTTATATACGTACCTGTATGTATAATGTATACGAAGCCTACCATCATTGCCTAAACAAATCTGTCGAATAGACAAGGATGAGAGAGAAAGGTGAACGACTCACCCCCTGTATTTAATCAAACAAAATGGACAGACTCGATCTGGATTCTCCATATATATATATACATATACCTGCTAATGCCAATGCTACATAGGCATCGTTTTTCTCCCGACACCACAGCTGATGACCGATACATGAACGATAAGGTGATTGAGTATTGAAACGATTCTTCGATTTGAAATCAGATAGATTCCCAATTTGCATATTATTTCGGTTCGTATGTATAGATGTAGAGGGGAGAAATGAGAATGAGAGAGAGAGTCACATTCAAAATTAGATGCATACGAGTAGGCGACTATATATACAGAGAGTTTTGTAATTTTTAATTCTTTCATTATTATAACAAGGGGGAAAACATGCATGGGAAGAAGTATCGAGAATTATTACTACAGGAAAATTTGTGAAGGTACAGAGAAAGAGTTTTGGTTACTTGATTTTAGTTCCAAGTAAAGTATCAAATATCCGTATGCAAATGCCAGTCAATAATTCTTTGATTGTGTAGTAGCTATACAGCTACATAATTTCATCATTTGTATCTGTATTATTTTGTATAGTATTTTATATACCTAACTTTCCTTCTCCTATTTTGTGTACGCCAATACTAAGGAGTATGAAAATTTTAAATGTGAAAGAGTTATAGTTTATAGTTTTTTTTAAGGTTCTGGAGATATTCAATTTCAATTTTCATTTTTTTTTGTTCTTTACATTGCCCCCAAGATATTTGATTTCTCGCAGTACTCTCTCCGTTTTACGAGTGACGTATTTAATTATTTCTTTTACCCGTTCCCTTTTCCAACGTGATCCATAGTGATTGTGACTAAAACTCGTAAAAATTATAATTGAATTGGTTGTGCTACTGAATTACTGCAGACTACTGACTATATTCTTTATCTTGTTGTCTGACTATTGCTAATAAGAGACAATCCTATTTGTATACGGTGTTGTGTACAACACGTTTTATAGAGTTTTGTATAGTAAACCTCTTTTAAAACATGTTTTGTTTGATTATTTCACAAATTTAATCATCAAAAATATAGCAGATCTATGCATATTACCCAGGTTTTATTTCCATTGTCATATTGTCATTTAAAAAAAATGTTTTCTCAATTATTCAAAAGTTACTACACTTGCTTGAGGTATATACAAAACCAAACAAAAGAACAAAAAAAAGTAAACGAAAATTCATTTGTTCATTGGTAATAATAAATAAAAAGTGTATTATCTTTTCCTACTGGTTGTGATCCTACCAGATTGTGATCAGAGGGGACTTGTATACATTTACCAAGTGGGATGTTGATGTGACCATTAGGCTCTGACTTCTAGACATTTTGGAACATCCACTTGGGAGAAAATGAAAAAAGAGGCGACTTGGAAGCTCACGTCTTATACGAGATAGAATTACCCCATACACATTTTTATCATTTTTCACATTCTGTGTGGATGTATAGCATTCAGCATTCACATGGAAATATAAATATACGCACACTCCCTATACTTATGATATATATACTTTTACAATTTACTACGTATATTATATTATTCACTTTAAAAGATTGTAATTCTCAAAATATCTGTAGGTATACATTGTACTTATGTGCCACAGATTAAAGATCGCTAGCTTCACTCGCCCTCCCTACCAGATATGCAGGTTGACTGGAAATAATTCAGAATTCGAATTTCCTAAATTCAAACTTCCAGCCGGCTCTACAGCCAATGAGGGAGTTTGGCTAA